>MNCI01006000.1:750292-770994 GCA_015680685.1 Gnetum montanum
ATTTTAAAAATATGAAATTGCAAGCACTAGTTCACTAGTAATTTTTACTTTTAGCAAGTCAAAGCTTCCTTGGGTTTCATTTTTCTATATAAAATCTTTATTTTTCTTAAACAAAGCAAACATAGACCAAGAAATAGCACTAAAATTTCTTATGAACATTCTATAAGTGGCTGCTAAGCCAAGGAATGATTTTACCTCTCCAACATTTTTAGGAGTTGGGAAATCCCTAATTGCCTTCACATCGGTATCTTTCATCTGAATTTAATTTTTAGAAATCACACACCCCAAATATGTGATTTTCCTCCTGAAGAAATGGCTTTTCTTCACATTGATTACTAACTATGCCTTCTCCAATTTTATACATGTACCGTCCGAAATCATTGGTCTCTGGCTAGAAGGAAACAGAAACCAGGGGATCACCGGACACGCATAGAAGATCCTACCTTCGCCTGAGGGCAAGCTGGAATTTAACAACGGCCGAGTACCTTGAGTGGTCCGCACGCGGATTAGGCAAGGATTTCCCTGAATGTACATCGCAGTGTTATATGCTGGGTTATGCATAAACAGTGTAACCGATGTGAAACGAGGCGTAAACAGCATAACTAATGTAAACGGAGCATAAAAGTACCAGAGCGTAAATAGCAAACATGCAATGATGAATGGAAAACTATAACAAATTTTAGGAATAAAATGCAGCAATATTATTGCAAAGTGAGAGTTACAATGCACCGGTCTAACGCAGTTGTGGCTTTCACACAAGGTGGACGAATAGCCCCGGTGGATGCAGAGATGACTGTGGGCAAGTTCAAACTGTAGGCACAGTGTAGAGGTTGTATGCTCAGTGTATAGGGTTGAGGTCCAGTGTACAAGGTTCTCTGCTCTGGTTCCTAGCGTCTCTATTTTTTTTCTCTGATTTGTTCAAATTTGCCAACCTTGATCTAATGAAAAATTGAGATTTTTATACAGGTTTAGGGTGACACATGGCACATTGACCAGGTGCGAAAGAATAAAATTTTACAAGTATACAACATGTTACATCTGTTGGGCGTATACGCTGTATCAGGCGGGCATAGACTCTGAGCATATACGCTCAGCGTATACGCTCAGCGTGTTGGGCGTATATGCTAGGCGTATATGCTGTGGATGATGGACGTATACGCTGGGCGTATACGTTGATGGTTGTTGGGCGTATACGTTGGGTGCATATGTTGATGGATGCTAGGCATATAAACTGGGCATATACGCTGGGCGTATACGCTGATGGTTGCTCTATTCGTGTGAATCGCTGCCTTGTACCAAATCTCGTTCTACAGTGCTGTTTCCATGCCGTCTTCGGGAATTGCATGTTAGGCATATGCATCAATCATACCTGCTGAGCGTATATGTGAGGCATGTACGCTGGGCATGTACGCTGGGCGTATATGCTGTGAATGCAATCTAGGGCGTATACGATGAGAACATCGGGCGTATATGCTGAGAATACATACTTAGTGTAAACTAAGTATTTTAAGCTCTGAAGTTGCCAGGTTTGATAGCAGATGTTGTTGTGGTCATCGAAGGGTCCCAAGAAACTACTCATCGTCAAGTTTGACTTTGCCTGAAGCTGTCAGTGGGCCCTTAAGCCCGATTCTTGTTGGAAACGTACTAAGCTCAGAATTTTGTGGTGTTTCATTGGTCCCTCTTTGTTGACGCTTGGAGGAATCAACCCGAGAAGCATCGACAAAGAAGTGCAAAACACCACAAGCAACTCGATAGAGACTTTGTCCATGGCCACCTTTCTAGACATCATCGCATCGTGTTTAGTAGTACATGGGATTGTGGGAAATGGAATTTGTATTTGATAGGGAAAGGAAAATTATGGGGATTTGGGAGGAATCAAGGTTGTGTATACGAGTCATGTTGATCCTTGTCAATAGCCATTATTTAACGGACTCAGAATCAAGACATGATATGTGCGTTCTTTGGCGGAACAAGACTCTTGGTTAGTGTCCGAGAGGACTTGTTGGCAAAACCAAAGCTACGTGATGATGTGTTGCATTCTTTGGAGGAACAGGACCCTTGCTTAGTATTCAATGGGGAACCTATTGGTGGAGAGCCAAAGCCATGCAACGGGATGTTTCTTGATTGTTCTAGACATGAGTGTTTTCTTTCGAGGCCACTATCATCCCATCTTGTGTTTTATGCGGGAAGTGACAACATTTTTTTTTGTGTTCTTATGCTCAAATGCCATGTTGTGGGTTGCAACCGCTTAGGAGTGGCGCAATATGCAACGGTATGTTTGATGTTTCGGGCTGCACTAGATGTGTTCGGGATGTAGCCAAGTATAAGTTGTTGAGGGATAGGCAGGATATGAAATGGGGGATGTACTAGTGATTAGTTTGATTTAGTCTTGTCACATGCGCTGCAGACAATGTCTCACCTTGTTGCTTATGATGAAGTGTATTCTTGTACAAACACCTCTGAGTGTCATCCTGCAAACACAAGTTTGAAAAGACAAGAAAACCATGAGTGAATAAGAAATCTTAGACTTAAAACAGCTACTGATGACACGAAGGCATCGAATGAGAGTTCAGGCATTGTATATGAATGACGGCAATGTTGGTAGGATCGGCTGATGGCGAGCGATGCACCGATTCTGATGAAGTTTGAATGCAGCCATGGATTGAAGAATCAGAGATGAGCTTGCCAGTTTATAGTCTTAGTAGACTATCATGGGTTAGTTTTATGTCATGAACCATTGGACATTGCCCATTTAGCGTCGTGGCGGACAGTACATTGCCAGTTTCTAGTTTTGACGGACCGTGAAGAGGCAAACCAGTTTATAGTCTTAGCGGACTCCGGCAAGTGGGACTGTGGTAGTTTACTGTCGTACCGGACGGGTGCTAGTTTATTTTCATTGTAGATGCTGTGTGGTATCATTTTATCGTCATGATGCCAGGACGAACTGTGGTATCAGTTTTAAGTCATGATTTTAGGACTGTTCTGTGGTATTAGTTTATAGTCGTGATGCTAGGACTCTTTGTGGTATTAGTTTATAGTCATGATGCTAGGACTCTCTGTGGTATCAGTTTATAGTTGTGATGCCAGGACTCTCTGTGGTATCAGTTTATAGTCGTGATGCCAGGACTCTCTGTGGTATCAGTTTATAGTCGTGATGCCAGGACTCTCTGTGGTATCAGTTTATAGTCGTGATGCCAGGACTCTCTGTGGTATCAGTTTATAGTCATGATGCCAGGACTCTCTGTGGTATCAGTTTATAGTCGTGATGCCAGGACTCTCACGTACCTAAGCTTGTACTCAAATATGGAACTATTTCAAGAACAAATGATTAGTAGGATTTGCAAGCTCATGCCCTTCCATATCGGTGTGCTCGTCTCACCTGTGGCTTGTTTCAATTTTGGATCAAGGATGATGTTGTGCTGGATGATTCGAGGGTCTAACCTGGGCATATCGATGTAAGACCAAGTGAATGCTTTCATGTTGTTTTGAAGCACATCTTCTATGTCTTTGGCCAGAGGAGGTTGCAATAGTGTACTTAATTTTAATATTTTGGTCTCACCATCAGGCATAACGATGGGGGTTTCAGTCAATGGGTCTTCAGTGATATTTTTAGCTTCTATGTCAAGGGACTTTGTCATACCTTTGTAGTTATCTAGCATTTGTTGTGTTGAAGCTATGACTGCATCATCTGTTGATAAACTTAAATGGATGAGTGTTATGTCGATGTCCCTTGCGATCTTTCCATACGACCCATTGATGATTAACGGTGCGGATAAATGCTGACAATCCATCGAGCTTGCTCCTACCAATAAACAGAGAGTAGAATGAGCTAGTAGGTATTTTTCCATGTTTTCTGGTAGCGTAAGTCATGTGTGCAGGTATGATGGTGGTTTATCGTCGCACTAGGACGCATGGAAGTTTAAGGCCTTATCGGGCCGAATGCGATCCGTGGGTGGCAGTTTAAGGCCTTACCGGGCCGCCATGGCAGTTTAAGGCCATACTGGGCCGCCATGGTAGTTTAAGGCCATACCGAGCCAGCATGTTCACCGTAAAATTTGCACAGGAGAGTCTGCGCCAAAATGTTCGGTGTGGACTTCTGAAATTGGTTTACAAGGGAATCAGGATGTGGTAGAATTTGTTTTTTTTCTTAGATATATATATATATATTTATTTTTTGAAAAAATTTGATTAAAATGAGTGATAAATAGAATAAAAAGAGACAAAGTGCAAGGCGGCAACGATGGTAGCGGTGGAGGTGCACGGAGCGCTATATATAGGGGTAGGGGTGTCATTTGTAAGCATTGTGAACCGGGAGCAAACTGAGCGGGAGCGTAAAACTCGAGTGTAAGCGTAAAACCTGAGCGTAAGCATAATCAGTGAGAGTAAGCGTAGATGACAAAACCCTGAGCGTCAGCGTAAACGACCAAACCCCAGCGTAAACCTCCAACTCTTGTGTAAAGGCTCAGCGTGAGCATAGAGGTTCAAGCGTCGACGTAGAGACTCAGACCCTGGAGTAGAGGACTAGATCTCAGTGTAGAGGATCAAACCTCAGTCTAGAGGATCAGACCTCAGCGTAAATCTCAACGTAGAGGACGCCGAAATGGGAAAGGGCAAGGAGGTGGAAGGCCAGGGGAGAAAGGGGCCTGATCTGACTTTCGCGGAGGATAGCGAGGCCATGCTGCAGTGTCTGCCCAGGCCGAGGATTCCATCATGGCCTGGATTGTCACACAGGTAGGCTCTAGTCCTACTTCTGTTGGTTATTTTCATCTATACATGTTACTTTGGCGTAGATAATCATCATAGCGTAGAGAGTTTTGGCATATATGCCCAGTGTAGAGGGTTTCGGCGTATACACCCAACGTAGACAGTTAGCGTAGAGGGCCTATACGCTAAGCATAGAAGGTTTCTAGAGCATATAGCGTATATTGTATATAGCGTAAATTGTTTGTAGCATAATCTATTTTGTCCATACACAGCGTAAACTATTTTACCAGCATGAAGTGTAGATGATTTTATGAAGTGTAGACGATTTTTACAGTGTGTACGCTGACTAATTTCACAGCGTATACGCTGGTGGTTTCCATGGCGTATACGCTGAGCGTAAACAGTTAATTATTTTCAAGTGGGGTACAGTGTAGACCTATTTTCATGGCGTATGGTGTAAACTATTTTCAGCGTAAACTATTTTCATAGTGTTCAACGTAAACTATTTGCACGGCGTATACGCTAGCGGTCTGCATGGCGTGTACGCTGACTATTTTCCACGACGTATACGCTAACTTTTTGCCACGACGTATACACTGACTATTTGCCACGACGTATACGCTAACTGTTTGCCACGGCGTATACGCTGACTATAAACGGTTTCATAGCGTATACGCTGATGATTTTTTATAGCGTATACACTGAGCATGAACGGTTTGTAATTTTTCTAAGTGTTGGCCTACAACATGGAAGTTTGTTGTTTCATCTCCTTTTCATGTATGGCTGATCTACCGTGGCACTTTGGTTATTTGTAGGGACACTGAACCTTTTCTCCTGGTCATTGAGCTCGTTGGAGTATTGACATGGTTTGGCCCCATTAAGGCCAATGAACCTACCCCTGATTTGACTGTTGAAAATAATGGGGTATGGTTCAGGGAAGGGGCCTGTGAATTCCTTACCTTCATGCTGGACAGATTCAAGGTGGTGATTTGGTCACACCTAAAAGAACAAGTGGCCCAGAGCATGCTTGAGGCGATGTTACTAGGAGCTTCAGTGGGCGTCGAGGTTTTTATGGAGGATATCGATGAGAGACCGCTTGTGATCAAGGGCGGTCCCTCTGGTGGGCCCAGGTCTACTCGCCCGTTAGAGTGCGTGTAGGTCCAATTGCCGTGAGGGCATGATTATCTCAACAATACTCTATTCTTAGCTGCGCGTGCACACACACTGTTCCAGAACCCTCCTGGCACAGTGTACCGGGTAGAGAGGTAATATTATTTAGCTTGTCATTTCTCTCTCTCTATTTTTAGTGTCTGCCCCTATTTTGACGACTGTTCTTTTGCAGGCCCCAAGTTAACCAAGACAGAACATACATTGATGATGATGGGCTTGCCCTAGCCCATACCACTCTAGATACCTTTATGGCTAGTCCCACCCTTTGTGGAGCTGTGTTAGCTCAAACCAAGGGTGATATTGTCCATTTTCACAAATGGTTTTCTAGAGCGTTCACCCAATGCACAGCTCGTGGATGGTTTCATGGAGATTGGTTGCCTAAGGGACCAATTTTTCCTCGTGACTTTGACTTGGGTAGCACCTCTAAGTCCACTACTGAAGGTAAGTGATAGTATTTTCTAGATGTGTTAACGTTTTTGTTCCACTGCTAGGGGTTATACTAATGTGATGGTTTCAAATTGTATCTACAGTTGATGTCCCTCCTAGCGAAGACCCTGTCACAACCGGACGAACCGAGAGCACCCTCTCGATGAAGTTTGGGGAGATCAGTAAGGCTCAGAAATGGTTGCGTACCCATGCCCCACCGTCCATCGTCTGTTGTTTAGGTGACGTCGGCCTTATGGAGCTCTTTACAACTCTGAGCCCTGATGTATCGATAGCCGAAATGATTGGAATTGTCGATTCATTCGACAAATCCGTCTCGTACTATAGCACCCAGATTAAGGGTGTTAAGATAGTTTTCCATTTGTCACCTGAATTCTTTTCGAACCTGTTTGGTGTACCGGCAGATGGAGTGGACGTAGTTTTGGACAGGGCTCATAAAGAGCTTCATATGATACGTGAGCTAGAGGACTGGTTGGGCGTTACCAAGGGTGCTAAGGGATTCCCTATGTAGGGGAAGTCAAAGGTTGAAGAAGTTAATGAATTATATCCCCTGTTTAGGGCACGGGTATTCCCTAAATCCCTTTCCCAGGTGCAGAGTCTTGGTGTTGACATTGTGCATATTATCCAAACCGTCCTAGAAACCGGAATGCGTTACAACTGGGCTCAATTTTTGTTTTCGGGCCTTCACAAGGAGATAGTGCGATTGTGCTCAAATGTCAAGGTGCAGTCCCACTTTACCTTTGCATTCTTTGCTGGTTATTTGCACCGCTTAGCCAAGTTTCTGGTTGTTCGCGCAGACAACAAGTATGTTCTGCGGGATCAAGGCCAATTATCCCACCCATGGATCAACCATTTGTTTGAAACAGCCGAGTCCCAAGATGCACCTGAGGGAATTGATGAATCCGTATCTGTCATAATAGGGGGGTTATCTGGTACCTCAATCCACACACGTGACAATGTGGGGTTGAAACCAGAAGACGTGCCTTATACTGCCAAGAGAGTAGAACGGGTCATCAATGAAACCATCGGCAAGGCCAAGTCAAAGTTGATGAAGCGCGAATGTTCAACCGAGGAAGCTTCAAATGTGGACGAGCCATGGTTGAAGTGCATAGGGTTCAAGATGCCTGTCTGAGGTAAGTAAACTTAGTATTCTCATTGCTTTTTTCATATTATTCATAATTTTTATTTTGACCGATTGCATGCCATTGATGCCTTCAAACCTAACTCGAGAAGTAAGGAGGCAGGAATTAGAGACTATCATTGAAGAGGAGGAGACTACAACGGAGTTAGTGACCACTGAGGAAGAGGCCGGCAAGGATCAGGCAGAAGAAATAGAGGAGCTACGAGAAGATACCACGGAGACTGAACTGGTCGATGACCAGAGTGGTGTCGATGAAATGTTCAGTAGCTTCCTCAAGGGAAGGTTGGACCTTGGTGACCCTCCAAATCCAGAAGGGGACAAGGAATGTGGTATGTTTTATTTTATTTTATTGTGTCGCTTTGTGAGTTGTTGTTTCCATGGTATTTTATTTTTATGTTTTCATCGCTTTCAGACGAAGGTAGTGAAACCAGAACGATGCGGCTGGACGTGCCCATGAAAATGGTCCCCCCTGAAAGTACCGCGAAGGTTAGTCCATCTTGTACTCGTGGACCATTTACTTGGACAGAGATGCCAAGTAAGATGGATTTTGTGGCTGGTATCATTGAGGAAGTTTTTGAACGCATTCAGGAAGCCCACCCTGAGATAGGTATAAATGTTGCGAGTTTTTTATAGCTTTAGAGTTTCACACTCCGTTCTTTTTTTGTCATTTTATCGTTCATTCTTTTCAGATGCGTAGGTGCCAAACAGAGGTGGGATCCATTTGAGACAGTTAACATTGAGAGTTTACCCACACTATCCCCAGAAGTCGAGCAAGTGCCAAGGCCAGTTTACAAGGAGGTGGTGGAATGTCTTGTACACAACGCCAAATCGCTTTGGACTTGTAGGCGTTCCATCGAACAGTTGTGGTTGCAAGTTCAATCAAAGGAGAAAGAAGTTTTCGATTTGTCAGTCAAGCGTGATGACCTCAAGGCTTGGTATGAGTTCGCCTCTACTAAACTAAGTGGTGATCGTTCTTGGAGGACTTCTGAGGTCACGTATACTAGATACTAGAATCTACTCAATCGCCACGTGTCACTGACCCAGAGACTAGCAGAGCTTAAGGCCCAGGTGGACCTATTGAACCTCAAGTGCCAGGATTGGAAGGCTTTCGCTTCCAAGGTACACAAATGGGGTCAGGATGAAAAGAATCACAAACATCATTATAATAAATCATTGAAAGAAGTATCTATTGAAAAATGTCAGCTTGAGATGTTTGTGGAGGGTCTGGGTCGGCGCTCTGCATTTGATACCTTTGCTCAAAATACAACTGTTGAGATGGAATCTCCTACAAGGGTAATCATGAAGGCTTTTTGGGAGATGTCTGTGGGTGAATTCCCTTTAAACTGTCCTACCTGGTCAACTGTTGACAAGGGGAAGGCCTTGACAGATGTTGACCTAGGCCTTGATGGGACCGATTGGACCAGTGTCTCAAAAGAGGAAATCCTTCGCTGACTGGAGTTTGGTTTAGGGGGGTCCCCTTCAGTAAGTGTTTTTTATCCTGAAATTCATTCACTCAATAATGTTTGAAGGTTTTCTCTTTATCAAGGCGATGATGATGTTCAGGAAGCTGGCCCCAGTGGAGTGGGGGCTCATGATGCTAGCAGGTCTAAAGGGGACGATCCTCCTGCCCCTGATGTTTGATTTTTGTTTTGAAATTTTCCTGACTTAGATTTATACATGAATTGTAAATTGAGTGATTTGAGCTATCTTGAACGGATGAATAAAATCAGTTGACTCTTGTAATTGTACATCATTACATGTATATGTATAAAAGTTTTTTTGTTGATTTTGAGTTTAATTGCAAACACGACACGACAATGTAAAATGTTTTGGTTTGTTTTCATGGTTTAAGTGTGGTACACGAATGTAATTATAAGTAGGAATGTAACTATAAATGAAAGATAATTGCAAAAATTGTTATTGACAACATGACAATGCAGGCGTAAATTCGAACAGTGAATCGGAATTTGAGAGAAAAACGAAGTATAAGTGCATGATCTAGTTTAAGGCCATTTCAGGTCGTATGCATAGTTTAAGGCCATTTTGGGCCCTGGTGTAAGCAAGGGACGTTTCGAATGACACTGGTGGATTTCTAGGTTGACTGACCATTTCTGATCATGGCTAGTTTTATGTCGTTGAGGACATGATAGTTTAACGTCATTCCGGACTTAGAATGTAGTTTTATGTCTTTTCGGACTTGTTGTAGTTTAACATCATTTCGGATAGTTCGTAGTTTAATGTCATTTCAGATAGTTCGTAGTTTAATGTCATTTCAGACAGTTCATAGTTTAATGTCATTTCGGATAGGTTGTTGTTTATTGTTTTAGTAATTTTTTGATTTTTCTCATTTTGACATTAGGTGATGTGCTAGTGGGTATGATTCTATATTCAGCATCCCCTTTTCTGATCACGTTAAATGGTAATTCAGCCCAAGGGACATCTGATGGAATTGTTCCCGCGTTAGTATTTTCTTGCGCTTCTGCATGTATTATAGTTTCTGTGTCAGTCACGGTTTCTAGGTGAGGTTGCATATGTACAATGTTTGGCCTGGGTATCTCTATTTTGGGTGGATTTTCTTTTGTGTTTAAAGGATGATCACCTACCAATTGTTGTTCATTCATGCCGTGTTTTCTAGGCTCTTCGAGCTTAATCTCTGAGCCTTGGTCTGTGTCTATGTATGATGAGATGATGGGTGTAGCAGCCTCCCCATGTATAACAATTTCGCCACCTTCATAAGGCAGGTGAATTTCTTGGTGTATAGGGGAAGAGACTACTTTTAGTTGGGCTAGCCAGGGCCTTCCCAAGATTAGGTTAAACCCTGGCATTTCATCAATCACCACAAAATCAGCGGATGTGGGGAACTGATCCCCTGCTATGAAGTCTAAGGTCACGGTGCCCTTGACTATCATGCATGATCTGCTGAATGATTTCAAACATGTAGTGGCGGTTGGTCTGATTAGCTTTGTAAGCCTGAGTTGTTCGATGATGGGATATGGGACGACATTTGTGGCAGCTCCTTCATCTACATGGACCCTATGTATCTTGAATTGGTTTACTCTTATTGTTATAAACATAGGGGCTGTTGTTATCTCTTCCGTTTTCTCATCCAACTTGATGTTGTTATTGTGGAAACTTAGTGGCTTGGAAGTTGAGCCTTAAGGCGAGTACATTACGGCATGAATTGAAGGTTCATTTGGAGGCAAGTCCTCGCTCACTGGGATAGATGTTAACATGCGTACTAAAGCTTCGCGATGGGTTTGTGATGTTAACACTAGGTCGTATAAGCTCAGTGAAGTATTCTTTTGTTTAAGCACTTGTGTGACCTATGTTAGAGCTGTCGCTACATCTCTACTGTTGGGTGCGTGTTTATCGGTAGTGACTTGGTCCATTGGGCCCAGCAGATTTATTTCGTGCATCGTTGGTTTGTAATTTTTTTCAGAATTGTTGATTTAGGTGTATCATGTTTTCTAGATGATTCCCCCTCATGGCCTGTATTTGGTTTATCGCTAGGTTGTGTCATGGGTATCGCATTTAATGGAGTAGGTTTAGAAGGTCCTAAGGCAAGCCGTTGATGCTCCTTCTCCAAGCATTCACATGTAAGCTTATCCGCTACGTGTTCTCGTATGTGGTGTGGGGGCGTAGTTGGTTTTGATGACATAGGGGCTCGGTTTATTTTGTGTTTGGGAAGTGGAGGATTGGGGATCACTAGGACATTCGTGTCTCCTAACGATGTATGGAGTTGGCCTAGGAGGAGGTTGTACCTCCACTGTTGCGACAGCAGGTGGTACTCAGACTACGTAAGGGGTAGACCGAGTAGGAGGGGTTGGTGAGTTTGCGGTAGCAACGACGGAAGGTACGCGCACCACATATGGTTTTTCGTGAGTTGGGGTGTTAGGAGTTGCCACGGCGGGTGGTACTCGGATGACATAAGGCTACTATGGGGGGCATGAAGGTTGAGGCACTGGTGTGTGTACAGTGGGCGGAATACGCACTATGAATGGTTTATTAGGGGTTTGCTGCTCACAATTGGAATAGACGGTGTTAATGCTGGGTGTTTCAAGTTCGTTATCGAGGTAGATTGTATTAATCATGTACGGTGCCTCTTTGGTATTTAGTGGATCTTTATACACACCCATGGCCTAGTTTTGTGGTTGGACTAGGTTGGCCTCGTCAAAAGTGATCTGACCTCCGTCGATCATTCGTTGGATGTCTTGTTTTAGGGTGAAACAATAATCCGTTCCATGCCCATTACGTTGGTGATAGTCACAGAAGCAATCCATTCTAAAACCTTTTGGTACTGGGGGTTCATCCGGCGTTGCTAAGCTTGGGTTCTGAACCAGTTGACAAAACCGATCATGTCTCTGGATAGCAGCAGGGGATAACTGTTTATGTTTCATTAATCTAGCCTTAAGGAGTTGGTCAAACAACTACGATGGTTTCATGGGTAGTGGTGTGTATTGGGAGGGTTCTTTCCTCTCGAAGTTTCTTGTACGGTTCAGTGTTGGGTTCTATGATGAGGATGATTCTGGTGCGACCGCAGGAGTGGTTTTAGTGTAATTAGTAGGGGCAACAAGCAGTTTGCTTTGTTGTCCCATGTTTGCTTGTTGTGTTTCTGCCAACGCTGCTATGGTTGTTTTATCTTTTTTACTGTGTTGATTCTTAAAGGCTAAATACGCAGGATCGTGGCTATTTTGGGTGGCCTCCTCTATGTTTTTAATCTATGTGAAGGCTTGATTGAGGTTATGCGCGTTGAGATAATATAACTTGGATTTGAAAAAGTCGTTAACAGCCCCATTAGAATGGTGAGGAGATACGTCTCTGGGATCGGCTCTTGGAGCTCATTGAGAGCAGCACTCCACCTTTGGATAAATTTTTGTACGAGTTCTAGAGGTGCTTGTTTGATCTGTATCAGGTTGTCAAGTGTTGCTTTAGGTTTCAAGTTATACTTGAACCTGGTGACGAATTGATGTAAGAGCTCCTCTAAAGAAAATATTGAGTTTCTTAGCAAGGCCCGATACCAATGAACTTCTCTCCCTGCGAGGGACATAGGGAACACTCGCAAAATGGCATGTGGCCATGCCTGAAGTAATGCGCATTCTAGTTTAAATGATATAAGGTGAGCATTGGGGTCCATCTCCCCATTATATTTAGTTAGCATAGGCAATGATACACCCTTGGGTAATGTTAGGGACAGAACGGAAGAGCTAATGGGATCATCGTGGTAAAATTCCACTACCTTTAACTCTCCATCGGCGGCCGTCTTCAGGTGTTTGACCTCGTTAGTTAGTTCTTTAATTAGTTTTTTAGCATCGGCCTAGTCTTGAGCACTGGGTGAGATTGCAGGTTGGGAATGTGGTATAGCATATAGATTGGATTATTGAATAGTGGGTTCGAAGGCTGAAAGCTATGTAGTTGGAGGTTGTACTTGTGGAATATTTATAGCGGGTGGTATCAGGGGCGACATATTGTAGGGAGGGGGTTTCTGCTGTTGTCGTTGTGGTTGTGCTTAGGGAATATTAGCTTGCAAGATCGTATGAGGTGGTATGTTATAATGAGGGGGTTGATGTGATTGGGCACCAATTGCTATCCATTGCCTGGTCATGTTTTGTGTTGGAATCCCCTGAACTTGTTGGGTTACCATTGTGAAGGATGTTCCTTGGGTTGGGACGCACGGTATGTAATGAGCAGATGTAGAGGTCAGTATTACGTGCAGCATTTTGATCACACGGGGTGGGAAGGTCACTCCTACATTGTTTTGAGGGGGTTGCATTTGTAAGAACGGGGGTGCCATAGCTGCGAGATGAATTGCGAGGGGAAGCGTGTTGACTTGAACATCGGTTGCTGGAGGAATGGGGATGAGAGCAGCTACGTCTTATTGAGGCACATGCACTTGCGTGATGTTCAATGGCTGGAGGGATGTAGTTTCGCCTGTGAATGGGTGAAACAACGGGTTTATATAAGTTTGTGGGCTAAGGGTGTGGTATGAGTCTTCATGCTTGGATTGGGCAGGGAACTCATCTTCCTCTTCGGGTTGAGGATTTACTATAGGCTGATTTAGAGACTGGCTTTTTTACAGGAGGAGTTGTGTGATGAGCTCAGAGTAAGGCTCTGGAAGGGGGATGATATCATATGGGGAAGGAATGAACTCTTGTCCTCCCCTGTAGAAAAGTTCGTATTACCTCTTGACTTCCATTTCGGCTAGGATGGCTTGTATTTTCACGCATATGAAGTTGTACTGGTCTTGAGTTATGATGTTAGATGACGGGTTCCTCCCTTGCAATCTAAGGGACCGGTGAGGCCCCACTGTGGGTTGTACCACAAGTTGTTGAATGGCCATGGTGCCTACAAGATCTNTACAGCGTATAGCAGCAGCGTAGAGAATCTACGGTGTAAAGAATACAGTGTATATGCTAAGCAGCGTATACAGCGTCAGCATACAATGTAAACAGGGTTATAGCGTACAGAGTGTAGCGTATACGGACGGCAACGTAGACGAGTCTACGACGTAGAGCGTGTAGCGTAAACTGAGCAGCGTAGAAGCTGGGAGGTTTGCAGATAGGGTCGGCATATACCCAACAGCGTAGACGCTGGGAATTTCACAGATAGTAAGTTTTAGATGCTCAACGGCGTAGACGAGGGGAAGTGTGCAGACAGTAAGTTTTAGACTGAGTAGCGTAGATGCTAGGAGTTTGCAGACGGTAAGTTTTAGACTGAGCAACGTAGACGCTGGTAGGTTCATAGACAAGGTTGGCGTATACTTGACAGCGTAGATGCTGGGAGTTCTGAAACACAGTAATTTTTAGGTAGTTTGGCCCTCCTTCTAGCGCCAATTTATGTACCGTCCGAAATCGTTGGTCTCTGGCTGGAAGGAAACAGAAACCGGGGGATCACCAGACACGCACATAAGACCCTACCTTCTCCTGAGGGCAAGCTAGAATTTAATGAAGGTAGAGTACCTTGAGTGGTCTGCACGCAGATCAGGCAAGGATATTCCCAAACGTACACTGAAGTGTTATACACTAGGTTATGCGTAAACAGCGTAACCGATGTGAAACGAGGCGTAAACAGCGTAACTGATGTAAACGGAGCGTAAACGTACCAGAGCGTAAATAGCAAACATGCAACGATGAATGGAAAAATGTAACAAATTTTAGGAACAAAATGCAGCAATATTATTGCAAAGTGAGAGTTACAATGCACCGGTCTAACGTAGTTGTGGCTTTCACACAAGGCGGACGAATAGCCCCGGTGGATGCAGAGATGACTGTGGGCATGATCAAACTGTAGGCATAGCATAAAGGCTGTATGCTCAGCGTACAGGGTTGAGGTCCAGCGTACAAGGTTCTCTGCTCTGGTTCCTAGCGTCTTTATTTTTTTTCTTTGATTTACTCAAATTTGCCAACCTCGATCTAATGAAAAATTGGGGTTTTTATACAGGTTTAGGGTGACACGTGGCGCATTAACCGGGTGTGAAAGAATAAAATTTTACAAGTATAAAACATGTTACATCTATTGGGCATATACACTGGGAGTATACGTTGTATCAGGCAGGCGTAGACTCTGAGCGTATACGCTGGGTGTGTCGGGCGTATACACTGGGCGTATATGCTGTGGATGCTGGGCGTATACACTGGGCATATACACTGATGGTTGCTGGGTGTATATGCTGGCCGCATACGTTGATGGATGTTAGGCGTATACGCTGATGGTTGCTCTGTTCATGTGAATCATTGCCTTGTACCAAATCTCGTTCTATAGTGCTGTTTCCATGATGTCTTCGGGGATTGCATGCTGGGCGTATGCATCAGTCGTACCTGCTGAGCGTACATGTGAGGCATGTACGCTGGGCATCTACATTGGGCATATACGCTGTGAATGCAATCTGGGGCATATACGCTGAGAACATCGGGCGTATACATTGGGTGTATACGTTGAGAATACATACTTAGTGTAAACTAAGTATTTTAAGCTCCGAAGTTGCCAGGCTTGATAGCAGATGTTGCCATGGTCATCAATAGGTCCCAAGGAACTACTCATCGTTGAGTTCGACTCTGCCTGAAGCTGTCGGTGGGCCCTTAAGCCTGATTCTTGTTGGAAACGTACTACGCTCAGAATTTTGTGGTGTTTCAAGACACACCATCTACAAGTGATCTAAGTACTCTTTATCATTATAAATATACACCAAAATATCATTAAAAATGATACAACACTTACCAATTAAGTCCTTCAATACATCATGTATCAACCTGATGAAAGTAGCAAGTGCATTTGTGAGTCCAAATTACATCACCGACCACTCAAAAAATACATCCAATGTTTTGAAAGTTGTCTTTCATTCATCACCAATCCTAATCTGAATTTGATGGTAATCACTCTTTAAATCAATTTTTCTAAAAATCTTCACATTAGTAAGGACATTAAAGATATCATCCATCCTTCAAATAAGAAACCTATACCTCACTATTATCCTATTCACTATCCTAGAATTAATGCATATCCTTTATTCATTTTTGTCCTTTTTTAACACTAACACTATTGGAATTGTATGAGATCAAATGGATTCCCTCATGAAGCCATTTTCAAGTAAATCCTCTACTTGCCTTTTCAATTTAGCCCACTGATTTAGTGTGATCTAGTAATCTCTCTTGCTAGAATGGTAGCACTAGGGATGAAATTAATCTGATGCTATACATTCCTCATTAGTGACAATCCATCCAATTCCCCCTTGAATAGCTTGGGAAATTTCTCCTTCAAGCCTAGCACACCTATAGGAAGTTCAACCTACACATCATCATGGTTAGAAGAAACTATTGATACAACAATAAATCTAAAACATATTTCATCATGTTCCTTAATATATTCTCTCTCTCCTAGAAGGATTAGTCAAGCATCAAATAATCTTTGCTACCTCACTTATTTAGTTATCATGGGAATCAACTCATGAATTCCATCAAATCTAGCTCCACTCCATACATATCTTGCTCCATCAAATTGAGCACCAATGTCAAAATTCCAAGATCTACCAAGAATTACATCAACATAATGTATTGAGAGCACATCACATTTCATAACATTATAAAAACTTATAATTTTAAATTTTAAAGTACATTATCCCCTTACATCTTGAGAGAAATTTCTAGATAACTAATGCACCTTATAGATGAGCATTCGTTACCAAACCTAATCTAGCAGTTGTCCTAGAAGCAATAACACTTTCTTGGGCTTTCCCATCAATCAAAACATGAATCTATTCCTCACTAAGCAAACATCTACCCTCAATTTCAAAAACAACTTCCTATCAGGATGGACTTCCCTATTTACATTCTCCATGAACACACAAGAATTTAATTAAAAAAATTTCTCAATCTAGAAAGCATTAGAATTACCTCTATGAGAAGCTTAGCTTGATTTCTCCTTCACCTCCATGGTTTGCACATCTTTTTCCTTTGTTGTCTTGTAAATTAAACATTCCCATTGTTTGTATCCCCATTATCCACACTTGAAGCACTAAATCTTGGATGAGTTGCTACCTTAAACCTTGCCTTCCTTACCTTAATTCTTCTTAGCTTTTCCCTTCTCATCATCCTTCTATGCCTTCTTATCATGGCTTCCATCCTTATCTTTAGATTTGGACTTTAATCCCTTCTTATATTTTCATCCTTTATTCTTCCACTTGGAAATTTGTTTTCTCTTGTTTCTAAATCCACTTAGTTTCTTTTTTCTTTGAGTGCTAAATCATAAGCCTCATCAAGAGTTTGTGCCTCATAAAAATATAAATCTTTTCTGATTGATGAGTGGTGAGGTACCCCTACACTTAACCATACGAATATGAGTGTTACACGTGCGATCCGATCGAACTCCATAGACGAACTAGTTGTGGCATGTAGACAATTATCCTTAGGTCGTAGTTCGCTATCTTCCCACTTGGACTAGTATTATCTTTGTCACGTATGTTTTAGTCCAGAGTGAGGTGTATGATGTGGTTTCTAATCTAATGCTACGCCTGAAGGCAACGGAAAGTAATATTCACTAATCTAGGAGAGAGGGGGTGAGAAAATCTAAACTAGCCTGAGTGCGATGAGCATCCGTTCCTTGATTATCCGTACACACCTTGGACTTCATGCATGACTACCACTGGGATTACCAAGCGTAGATCCTAGGTACGCTACTGGGTTACCAAGTAGTCACACTTAAGTGCTTGTAATCAAGTCATACTCATTCCGCATTTTAACAGGAGTTTAAGGGTGAGAGAGAGATTAACTAGGAAAGCAATAAATAAAAATTAATTAAATGATTAAGCTAAGTGAATGTTGCAATGATGAAGTAATCTCGATCTTTATTTCTAGTCATGTGTGTTTCCAAGTACATCACACTTGAATAAAGGATGTCATACAATTACAATCACCACACTACAGGCATACACAAAGAGGAAAAGGGTTGAGAGAGAGAAAATGAAAACTAAAATCAAAACAAACTCTAAATTGTCTTATTGATCTATCTACCTCTTATTTATAGATGAGGAGATAGGTTGCGATATTGCATATGCAATATCGTGGTTGGGCTACGATATTGTGGATGCGATATCGCGACTGCGATATCGCGTACATGATATTGCGGTCGTCCAAATGATGACTCATCATTGATATGTCATTTTGAAACCTCTTAAAAAGATTAAAGTCTATTCATACTCCTCCCAGTTCACTTTAGCTCAATAGAATATATCACAAAATATGAGGTAGATTTCTTTGACATCCTTGGCACCTTCTCTTAGGAATTTCAACATCATAATGGCTTCTTGTCTCTAATGGGACTATTCAAATTTTCTTCTTAACTTGTATTTTATCATATTCTAATCTCTAATGGGTTGACCATTTTGTCTTTCATAACCTTGGGAGTCTTTTCCTACCAAGTAGAAATTATACCTTCTAATATAGATTCATCAATAGGTACCCTTAAGCAATTTGGTATGTCTTCCAACTCAAAGTACTTGTTAGGTGTCTTTAGCCAACTTCAAAAAGCATTGGTGCCATCTATACCATTGAAAGCCTTCAACTTAACATATGGAAGTCTAGCAATATTTTTGAATGCTTTAGCAAGTCTTACCTCATCTTCTTCAACTTACTTGTTAGGAGAAGAAGTAGTTGCCTCTATTAAAGCTCTCAAAATTCTCATACGATGAATTGGATTTCCTCCCATTAGAATCCTTGGTTGATGAGTTCCTACATTTCCATTTCTAGATTATCCTTTCTCATCATTCACTCTATCTTCATCTAGTTTTGAAACATCTCCATCATCATCTAAACATAAATGTTCATCATCCTTGCATGTTGAAATATGGCTAAGACCAACATTCCTATCTACCTTTGAATTGATTTCATCTAATCAAGAAACCATGAGTTAGAAGGTAGACTTCATGCTCTCCATGTTTCTATTCAATTCTTGAACCTATTTCTTTTTAGGCATCATTTGAATTTAAAAAATCCTCCAAGCAAGTACAAATAATAATGATCCAAAAGCTCTATTACCAATATTTAGCTATAGTAGATTCAATCCAATGGAAAATCACCTTTAATTATACTAAATCCATATATTTTGAAATGATAAATAAAAAAACTAACTATCTTCAATTATTAAAAGAGAAGATTACATCAAGGTTCTAAAACCCACAAAACATCCAAAACACTTTTAACACTTAAAATATGTTGTAGAGGATGAGGCTCTACAACCACACAATGATCATTCTCATTGCAAGAAATGATCAAGAGAAAATATCTTCTATAACTCAAGACTAAGATCTCAACTCATAAGACACAAGACACATTAGGCTAATACTCAATAAATTGATCAAGAGCTACATATACACTCATGCACTCATCACATGTTCNAACTCATGCACTCATCACATGTTCTCTTATAACACCTCACTCACATATCTCCTTAGTACAAGCATCAGAACATCAATATTTACTAGAAAAAAAAAAGATACCTAGGAAACATTCCTTATCATAACTCATAGATTTCATGCCATTTTCATATTTTTCCATCTTCTCGTAGTTATTTTCCAAATTGGAATGGATAATTTTGAAAGTTTGTTAGTTGTACGAATCATTTCTCACCTCCTTCAGTCATCTCCTATCAAAACTAGGAATGCTAGTGAGAAGTCTCCACTGCACTTAGGATGTCTCAGTAACTTGTATCATGTCTTACTTTGATTTTCACCATCTCACCCAAAATTAGGATGTCTTGCCTAAAATGTCTCAATTTTTTTTGAGATGTCTCCCTTGAACTTGGGGCATCTCTTGAAAGCTCTCCATTGCTAGCCAAGACATCTTCTATCCTTTAAGAGATCTCTTCTGAAAGCTCAAATCAAAGGCAACATGACTCCATGGCCTCCAAGATGTCTAAATGGAGCTCAGAATGTACAAAAACCACACGTATGGAAGAGAAAAGGGGGATTGGAAAAGATGTATTTACACCAAAGCCACTCCAAATCTTCCTCTAATATTTGTATTATGTATTTTAACTCTTCTAGTAATATTCAATATCCATCAATGAATTTGCATTTCTACCATACTAATTTATTATTTATGCTTCTTTTTCACTACCCAACATTCAATATCATATAAGATAACAAGCCTAATTGATATCCTATAAAATTTTCCCTTTTAATTTTATTAGTATTCTTTTATCACATAGAACATCACTAGGCTATCTCCATTTTAACCATCCTACCTTAATTCTTTTTCTAATATCTTTATCAATTTCATCATCTAATTAAAGGATCCTATGTAGTAGAATTACTTGGAGGGAGAAAATTTTTTTACCTTGAATTATCACTTCTATTTCACCATTATTTATGTTATTATTAAAATTGTATTTCATATATTCTATCTTACTTCTACTAATTTTTAAGTCTTTTAATTCTAGACCATGTCTCCACTTGTCCATTTTAGTAGCAATATTCTCGAGTTGTATCCACCAACACAATATTATCTACAAATAGCATATACCAAGAGATTTTACTTGTATTTTCCTTGTTAATTCATCTATAATAATGTCAAATAAGTATGAGCTATGTCCAAACCCTTGATGTAAATGTACTATGACTGGAAAATTAGATGGTATTCCATAAGTTATTCTAATTTTAATGGTAGCTCCTGTCTACATGTGTTGAATCACTTTAATATATTTATTAGGGATGTTTTTCCTCCATAACATCCACTCAATAATATCTTTAGGAATT
>MNCI01006001.1:11685-23791 GCA_015680685.1 Gnetum montanum
AACACATCATACACCTCATCTAGACTAAACCATACGTGAAAAATATACAATACTAGTCCAAGTGGGAAGACAGCGAACTGCGACCTAAGGATAACTGTTTAGGTGCCACAACTAGTCCATCTGCGGAGTTCGACCGGATTGCGCGTGCTACGCTCGTTTCGTATGGTTGAGTGTAGGGGTACCTCGCCACTCATCAGGGAGGATCCACTTGTATAACTATTGTGAATTATACTTATTTAACATAACTACATCATCTTAAACCTTCCAAGTTCATAAATAATAAATTCAATGCTTTCCCTTATCATATAACAAATCCACTCCATACCATAAATCTAGTAACCCTTTTCTTTCATCTTCCAAAGCTTTTAATGCTTGCGATTTTGTCTTTTCACACTTCCGATGCCTACATATAAATTCTCACTTACCCTAGTACTTTGAAGTTAACCTGAAATCCTTCCATCTATCATAGAGCTTTATTTTTCCATGTTGATTACCCTCATAGTTTGTAAATTCAAGCACCCTGATATCGACTACTCGATATCAGGTCAGACTTGACATTGGATACCTGATATTGGGTCTGCCCAAACTATATATAGGATCCTTGTAGTGTTCTAAAATCCATTATCATCATTTACAGCTAGGGAAGTTTTTGAATTTTTCTCTTGTGACTAAGAGCTTTACGCAATCAACTTCCCCTTGCAATATTTTGCTTCATACCACTTTGATTTTCATGGTTTTTGAACTTATTTGAACCTAGAGTGCTCAACTTAGTTGGGGGAGGGTGCTTGTGTGGAAAACTTACGCCAATGTTTCAAAATTTGCTATCGCCTGGAAGGTATTATAAGGGTAAGAATGTTAAAAACCTTAAGTGTTTTAATGAATAATCAATCATATAAATGTTAGAATCCCTAATTCTCTCACCGAAGGAAGCATAACCTTTATGATAAGCCATACATAAGGAAAAAGAGGCCAATTGCGAAGGATCATAAAAGAAGATTAATGCTTTTTGGGCATTTTTTTGAAAAATTTTCTATCTCTACAATCATATGAGCTAAAGAACTTAATGAAACTAAGGTCATGAGTAAGGTATAAACTTGTTAATGATAAATAACAACACTTTAGTAACATTACACCCTTAATTGATTATAGATGGCCCCAAAAAGATGAGGATAAGAAGGACCTTTGCAAGGAGCAAGCAAATGCTTGAGAGGTGGTAGAGGTTAACTAAGAAAACAAGGCCCATCAATTGAATATGAGGAATAGGAGGTCCAATCATTCAACATTCATAAAGAGGCTCCTACTATAGGGCAGTTGATCCAAGGAGAGGTTGTAGAACCACAAGCTCCAATGCAAGGATAATGCCTCACATTGTCCCAAGAATGCCTTGAAGCCATCCAGGAGAAATCCATGTTGACCATGATCATTATGAAAATGAACTTTGGTCCATTTGTGCATTTTCCCCTAAGGTAGTTTGAAATCAACTCTAGACATCACCATTATGACACATCCTTTTAGAAAGTAAAGAATGATATCTTAGTGAGATGTACTAATTTTGGCATAACAAGTAAGAAGGCACCACAGTTAACATCGATGGAGTCTTGTATCTTTTTCAATCAAAACAAACATAGAGGCTTTGAGTCTACCAAATGTAGGGGACAAGTTGAGGCATCTGTCCATAAGGTCCAGTCTAGAAACAAGAAAGTTATGGATAAAGCAAATGTATAGTAAAGATAATAAAACATACAATGAGTTAACTCTGGAAGAGAGGACCTATTTTAAGATAGGCACATACCACCTCTTCCCAACTAAAGGGTTCAATAATATCTCAACCTATGCATCCAAGGGAAGTGCAATATTAATGGGCAAATACAATGCCAATCTTCCCCAAATGTATGTCATGGAAATTCAAAGGTACTTCAAAGAAATGAATGCAGGGAAACCAACACTTCCATTCCCTTACCTAATTAGGAAGTTATGCAAGCATGCTAGAATCCTAGGATGCACTAATGATGTTTTGAGGAGGGCTCAAAATGATTCTTTTGCTGAGTTGCTTAAACATGTTGCATGATGGAAATACCTTGGTAAAGAACAAGAAATAGAAAAAGAGCTAGAACCAAAAAAAGAAAAAAAATAGAGCAAGAAACCAAGCAGCAACATGAGCCAGAAGTTCCACCTTCCTACCACAAGATTACTAGCTTGCGATGAGAAATCTACAAAGAATTGTTGAAACTGTTAGTTGGAAAAGTAGGGATGAGTCAAAACTCCTTCGAGTTATCAACGATTCTGTGCAGGCCACCATTTCTACTAACCTATCAAGAGGGTAAATTTCTTTGTAATTAGGGAAAGAAGCCTAATGATCGTAAAAAATCTCTGGTAACACTACATCTTTTCAAGTGATGCTTGAAATAGGAAAAGGTGCCATAGTGATGATCATGTAGCATTAGGATGTGGCAGGCACAGTAGAGGTAATAATAGGTTACATCAAAGAATCTTTCAATGTGCCTGTTATGTCCCTAGTGGACTTGACTGGGACCAGAGATGCACAAATGCTTGCTAGGACTTCAATGACTCCTATGGCCCATGCTGATGTACTTGATATATTTCTGAAGACTAGCCAAGTAATGAAAATCCTTTTTAACATCGTTAGTGATGTTACTATAGTGCAATCAGACCTCACACCATAAATGGGAAGTTGGTCATGGTAGAGACTAGGGTGAAACATGTAGAAATAGAAGTGCATCAACTACAACAAGAGTTGGCCACCCTGTGAGCTGAAAGATGGGACCCTACCCAAGTTGTTGCACTTGACTAGCTAGAATAATTCCAAACAAAGTAGTTCAACCAATTGATTAAATAAAATAAAGCTATTCAGCAAGAAAAGGAGAAGGTGGTCTAGAATGCCTCAACTGCTAAAGCTTCAGCATATGTCCATAAGAAGGCATTGACTACTACACAAGAAGAGAAAATGTAGCTTGCTACTAATAATGCCAGGTTGATCACTATTGAGAAATAGAAGGACTTTTTGGAAGAAAGTGTCCACCAGTTGAGAGAACAACAAGTGAGGGTTAACCAAGACATTATTAGATTGATTAGAAAAAATCAAACCCTCTCAATGGAGGAGGTCCATGCAAATTCGTTAAAATTTTGCAATCGAGATAAGCATGTGGCAAAATGAGGCCAAGAAACATGAGAAGCTGAAGGAGCACTTCCGAGACCAAATTATCATGTACAAACAGATTAATGAAAAAGAAATCGAGATGACAAGGACCTTCATTAGTTCCATGTCAACACAAAATCCTAATTGGCAGCCAATCTTAGATAGTTATGCCTTGGTCCATCAAGTAGAAGTAAAGAACAAATACCTATAGATTGAAGATTTAAAGGAGTACATGACATTGGCTAACCTACAATATGCCAACCTTGCCATCTTAACAGTAGGTTGACCTAGAAATGAGTTAGAGCATCAAGTAGTGGTCACCAATGCATTGTATGAAAAAAGTTTGTAGATAAGAAAAATGCTCTACAAAAACTCCACATGGCAAACTCAGAATTGAAGGTGATTAAGAAACTACCATGGATAGAGAGTAGAATCCTCAGACTTGGCTAGGAGATTAATAGATCACCATGAATTGAAGGGAAAGGCTAGGGCCTTTGAGAAGAAATGATGGTAATATGTGGCCAAGTACATGAAAGTAAACAAAATGTTTTCGTAGCTGTTGTGCCCATGGGATGTATCAGTTCTAGAACACATTAGTTTAATATCCTAGATGGTACATGATCCAAGGATGAAGGAGGAAAAGTTGCAGGGATTCCTAAACCACTAAAAATTTCAAAAGCTAGGTGATAAAGGGAAGTGACCGATGGAAGAGCCACTACCTCTATGAACCACATGAGCTTTCCCAATTTTGTGTCTTGTAATGTTGTGTCCATAGTTTTTCTAAAACACCACTATGACATGAAAGAGTCAATTTGCCTATTTATTTAAGTCAATCAATAATCCCATAACTTCACAATTTTTTGTAAAGAAGTTGCTCCTAATTTTGTTTAACTCAAGGACAATTTTTTATTCAGTCATGCTGGCATGATGAGTCTTGTTTTGTAAGGCCACAATATAAAATATCTGATATTGGGGCTACGATGTTGGGTATTTGATATCGGGGCATAACCTTTGATGTTGGGCATTTGATATCACCCCTTCCATTCTAGCGTATAAATACCACACTTGGATGCATGGTTTAGATATAGATTTTTGGATAGATTTTAGATAGCATTTTCATAGATTTCAAAGTAAGAATTTTGTTTTCTAGTGCATGCTCGTAGTGTGATGTTAAGTGATTATATAGCATCCTTATTTGAGTGTGATGTACTTGGACGTGTTACATGATTGACAATAAAGATGGAGATTACATTCATCATTGTAGCATCCACTTAGATTTATTATTGCTTTTAGTTGTTTAATTGTTTACTATTTTCCTTAGTTAATGTTTCCATTTATTGCTCTTTATTATTCCTATCATTAAGTGGAATGAGTACAACTAATTGTGAGTGCTTAAGTGTAATGACTTGGTAGCCCAACATCGTATCGTTTAGTACACCCAGTGATGTATGTTTGGTAATCCTAGCGGTAGTTATGCGAAGTCCAAGGCATGTGCAAATGATTAGAAATGGATACTCATTGTACATAGGCTAGTTTAGACTTTACTTTCCATTGTTAATTAGTTTAATTAATTACTCTCTTATTATCATTAGGAGTAGTTAGGGCCAGACAACATCAATCATCACATGCCTCACTCTAGACTAAACCATACGTGCTAAACCTACCATTAGTCCAAGTGGGAAGACAAAGAACTACAATCAAGGCATAACAATTTAGATGCATAATTAGTTCAATCCATGGAATTCAACTAGATCATGCGTGAATGCTTGTGATTCATATGGTTGGGTGTAGGGGTACCTTACTACTCATCACTTTTGTACAAACTTGGAATTCAAAGTAAAAGCCCAATACTAATGTAGATGTAACATAACTGGGTAATAGACCTTTGGATGATCATATAGGTAGATGTCACATCCATCATCCTCTTCTTTGGTTGAGTCTATAGCCTATTCTTTGAAAACTATTTTTCCTTTTTGCTAATAAGTGTTCATAGTTGTTTCTTGGTTCCTTTTCCTCTTCTTGTTTTGCTCACTTAATTCCTATTGCATTACTCTCTTCTCTATGGTTTTTAGATAACTTGTAACTTTCTCGTTCATCAACTCCCACATCTTATATATCCTTGCTTCAAGCTCATTAATAGAATTTTGTATTGACAAGGTTTGGTGTGAAATCACCTCATTGAGAGCTACCTCTTTTTCCTCATCATAGTTATGTATCCTGATGAGACACAATATCGCATGGGCCACGATATCACGTACACGATATCGCATCTGCCGCAATATCGCATGGGCCGTGATATCGCATACGCAATATCGCAGCCTGTCGCCAAATCTATAATAAGAGGTGGTTCTCCCTTTTTTCTCTATCTAGATCTAGACCTTAGCCAAACTCTTGCATTTTTTCCATTCCAGAGTTAGAATAATTTCCATGTGCCTGCAGTAGGAGCTCCAAAGTGAACAGATCTTTATTCAAGCAATTTTGTACCTGAGCACACAATTGTGTACAACAATAAAGATGAACTATTGGATAAACCTTGTAGTGCATAGACTAAGCTAAATAGGACTTTAATTATTGTTATTTATTGTTCATTGTTTAAATGCTTTCTTAAGGACTTAATCTCTCTCAACCCTCAACCCTCATAGTTAAGTGCATTCAGTACGACGGCTTCAAGCACATGCGTTACGCTTGGTAATCCCAGTAACGAATAACATTTGGTAACCTAGTAGTGTTGCATTGGTTCAGGGTGTGAAACGGCAAGTGGGAACAGATACTGATGCTAGGTTAATTAAGGATTAGTTAGTTAAAGTTAGTTAATTAGTCTTTTCACCCTTTCTCTCTTATCATAGGCGATAAAAACATTAAAGATATACAAATCACATGCCTCAAGCTTACTTAACCATACAACCGTGAAAATTACAAGTAATCTTGGGAGGACAACGATTGATTAACCTTAGGTGTTCCATAAGGCGTGTAGGCACTTAGTCTATGGAGTTCGACCGGATTGCACGTGTAATGCTCGTATTTGTATGGTTGAGTGTAGGGGTACCTCTCCACTCATCATTGGTGCCGTTGCCAGGGACTAAGTTGTTTGTGCACTAAGTAGAACATAGGAAATCATTTACATTGTTGGGAAGCTTAAACAAACCCTTAGGGTTAATCAGAAGAACATTTAAACAACAGTCAATAGCACACCAAACTAAACTAAGATGTCTTCTTCTCATAAAAGCACTTCACCACCTAGGGATCACACAAGAGATAGTTGTCGGTCTAACAAACGTAACCCAGATCTACTAGTTCCTCAACAATTCAATGTGGTATATATTCATCATGATGAATATATACCCGACTTTACCTTTATCTTCCATCAAGATGAACAACTGCGGTGGAGAAACTTGGAGGGTAACATAGTGTTGCCTCCAGACAAAGTCGCTCCCAACATGCTCCTTCGTGCCCTTGCACGAATTGACATGTCACAATTATACACTGAGTACATTGCATGTGATTACAACATGAGGGACTACCATCCCACATAAGCGCAACGTCAACGAGACCTATGGTAGGAGAGTCACCACACATCGTTGAAGGGCAAAGGCCCCCTGTAATGCTTCACCCATCATAAGAGAAGTTAAGGGTGGTGAACCTATCTCAATAGGTTCCCCATGAAATGATGTTCCCCCTCCTAAGGATAGTGAGGAGGTGGGGTATCAGAACCTACACTCCACGATTCACAATCCTGGTTCTGATCCCCATGAACACCAAGTGTTCACTGAGGGAACACAAGCACAAGATAAGGGTAAGCATTTTGATTATCATCATGATCAGGGCCATAGCCATCGAAGAGAAGGTAAGAAACATCATCATGGTAATGGTTCCTCTTCTTCTTCCCCTTCATCACATCATTCACCCTCTCCTTCCACATTAGGATGCAGTCACAAAGAGCACAATGGTGAGGATAAGGGTAAGAAAAATGAGAGACCTCAACGAGAGAGTCGAGAGAGAGGACAAGGGCATTCTAGAGAGTTAAGGTATAGAAGGGAAAGTAGGGAACCACGTAGGCATCATAGACGTCATGAGAGAGATGACCATGATGAACCCCTACTAGCAACCTGGAGTATGTTAGACATTATGGAGGCTGTGAGAATACCTACAAGGCACCAGAAAGATAGTCGGATCAAGAGACTAGACATGAATAATATCCCACGGTTTGAGGGGGGATACAATGCTGATCCACAGAATCACTTACATGCATTCTAGGATGCCTGTGCCTTGTAGAATATTGAAAATGAGTGGCAGAAGTAAAAGTTGTTTCCTAGGACACTCATAAAAGAAGTAGAAAGTTGGTACTGGTCCTTAGAACTGGAATCCATTAGACGATGGAGTACGATGCTAGAATTGTTTAACGATAAATATCAAACATACTCTAGAGTGTCTAACCTGCATAAACAGATCCAAGGATGGAAGCAGGGAAATCATGAAGCCTTGGATGCTGCCATGGGCCACTATTATGCATTGCTACATTGTTGCCCAGGCCATGGTTACACACAACGGGATCAACTATGCCATCTCGTAGATGGGCTAAGACATGAAACTAGGAGAACCCTTGGGACATATGCCCAAGGGAGATTATCTGAACTTAGGTCCCATGAAGTTCATAGGTTGTTGGAGCAAGTAGCTAAGGAAGAAGGGGAGCTATGGAAAAGAGAAAGTGCGGAAGAGGGAGTAAGATTCTGTGAGGAAGAGGATGAGTCACCACTCGAAGAGTTGGTGAATAGAAAAACCTTGCCACTTTAAAAGTTAACAACCGAAGTGTCAGCTAAGGCAGATCAAATGTGAGACTCCGTAGATAGTAGATTTGAAATTGTTTTAAAAATCGTAGAACAGTCTAAGGATCGAAGTAGTGACCATGATAAGAAAAAGGGGAGAGATTCAAGCCATGCATGTAACAATGGTAAGGGAAAAATGAATATCGCCGATGGGGTTGTGGATTCAGATACAGACAATGACGGTGGATGTAAGATCTGCCAATATGACCATCCTAAAGGATGTTACCCAATAATCTCACATTTGCAAGAGTCTAGGATGTATGCACTCAACCCAAGACTTAACAAATGGCAGACACCCCAAAGGTTACCTTATCCCCAAGGTAACCCAAGATAGTTCCACCAACCATTAATGTACTATCCAAGTGGAACTCCACCACAACCTATCGGGCAACACCAACAGTGGCAATACCCACAGTAATGGGGGATGTCACCACCTAGGCAATAATACCCTTACTGAAAACCAGATCCTTATGGCTATTACGTGCAGCAGCTAGTTTCTCCAAGTGACTCTATGGGCCACGTAACCCCACAATGTCACTACCAAGTTTAGGAGTATTTTAGGTCTCCTTCTCCTATGAGAGACACACCACATACATACCATCCTCTAAATCCATCCACCACTCTTACGTCGATAGTCCCACTACCACCCGCTTTGACGATGCAAGGGGAACTCCCCAGTCAACCACAACAACGTAATGCTATGAGAGCTGTAAATGTTCAACCCACTACTAGTTCTAACAACTGTACAAAGAGAAGACCCTTCCTTAGAACCAATAGTCCAAAGAAGCTCTCACAACCATAAGCGGTTGAGTCTATGACCACTCCTCCATCTAGTAAGGCTTCGGAGCTTCCTTCAAACCAACAACAGAGCTCAACACATACAGTTAAGTTAACACATACCGTTACAGATTGGATAAAGGTGGGCCACCTTCCCAAAAAACTCTCTGACCCTGGGAGTCCCTTAAACTACCTCCAAGTCGCTGGGAACAAATCATGTAAGGCTCTTCTTGACTTAGGTTCCAGAGTTAACTTAATCTCACAAGAAATGTATCAAGCCTAGAACCTACCCTCATTGAAAAAGAGCAATATCCAATTCGAGCTGGCTGACTAGTCCATCACTGTCCCTTTGGAACTTGTGGAAGGACATTATTACCACTGTGTGTGGTTGGTCATATCCAGCTGACTTCCTAGTGATAGAAGTCAATAATAATAAAGGTGACTTCCCAATTATAATGGGAAGGGCATGGCTCAGAACCATCAATGCGTGCCTAGGAATCTGCAATCTTTCCTTGGAGATATCTAAGGAAAATATTTATGGAAAGATCGAGAAGGAGAAAGTTCCATCATCACATACATTGATATTGAGGATGATGACATACAGGAATGCTCAACATCTTCTATATGTAACTGGTGTGCCCAAGGAACTCAGATACAAAGGTGCTTGTATGTAGTAGCCACATCACAAGAAAACACCCTGTGGTTCATAACTAATAAGGAGAGAAATTCACCAACATGCATGGAATTGACTGGGGGAATGACTTGCAACCATAACAAAAGCATAAATACATTGGAGCATGAGCGTCATCGACTTTCACCACTTAACTTGAAAACATCCATTGGGAGAAGTTGGACACTTCTAAAAAATTCAAACAAACACTCATTATTTCAGATCTCTCCCTTTCAATTCAGTCATGGGGGAGATGGCCATCTATGCTAATCAATTGAGGCCCTTAGTTCTTTTAAGTTTTTTTTTTACACATTTTTATTTTAGACACTTTTGTTTTACAAATTTCTTTAACTTTTCTTATTTTTGTTTTACAACATTATTTATACTTTTTCATTTCTTTGTGTGCATGTGTGTGTTATCCATCTTGTTAAGTTTGTCATCCAATAAGTGCTCTTAATGAGGGTATGAACTATTTTTCTATTGGTTGCTAATGTTTGGTTTTTACCTTTAAGTTATGATGTTGATACTAAGGTATGGTTCTTTTGATATAGTAGGCAATGAGTCCACATCATCCACCCATCCATAAATTCCTATGGTTTCTCTTGGCTTGGAACTATACAGCCCCCTTTCTTCAAAATAATAAGAACTATCAACGAATCAGTGACAGGGTATTTCTCAAACGAAGGAAGGACTCAAGGATTGAAAAGGGTATGGCTTTAAGGGAACTTGATGCATTCGTGTTGGCCATTCTCTTAGGTGCTTGGATGTTTTCTTCTTGAGTTTTCTTACCGTTTTGATGTTACCCAATTATCGGGAAGTTGAGCAAATAAAAATAATAAGTCTTTGCATGGTGTGGTTCTCACGCAAAAACATCAAAAAAAATAGTGAGAATTCAAAGCACATCCCTTAGACGAAATAATCATCTGGGCTACAAGCACAGGTTATGGAACTAAAATAAACATGTTCGCTCTAACTAAGGCCCTTCTCGCTTCTTATTCTCTCCTCCTTCATTTCGTCGAAATGGTGGGGGCTCTTGGGGGATGTATTCTTGTTACTCAAGTGGATGGATGGGCCGAATGTATTAATGCGAAGTCACTGAATGTGGTTTGTTTGAGCCCAGACTTGGAATGGGATCTACTAAGTCACATTAATCATTAAACACACAAGGGGTTGTACATCACCTTGTCCTTGAGGTTCCATTCCATTCTCTTCTTTCCATCCTTCTTTCCCCATTTGTCACCTCATTGCCGGTTGTATCATTAGTGTATATTTTGGTTGACGAATTGTTTTCTTTTTAGTAAATTCTTGCAGTTAAGACTTTAACTCTTGTTCCTAATGAAATTCCCAGAGCTTATGGACTCTTTGAATGTGGGTTTGTCAGGGCATTAAGGGCATGAGCCTACTTTGGGGAGGACCCACTCACATTCCTATTTGGTGTATCTGTTAATTTCTTTTCCTTAACAATTTTTTGTAATCAATGCTATTTTGTTCATTTCCATCTTGACATCCACTTCATCGATTTTACAGTTATCTCTTTTTCTCCATCTTCCTTGTTTCTTTTCTTTTCCTCCATTCTCTCACTACCAGAGGTTTGCTCTTAGTCATGGGGGTCCTGGTCCAATTTTTTTGATTTTCTCCTAACCCCTACACGTTGGGTAGTCATCATTAGTATATCTCTAGAATCTGCATCAGCCATACCACAACTTAGCCAATGGACCTTTCACCGAAGCAAGGTATCAACTGCATTGTGATTCATTTACCCTTGCTAATATAAGATTGTGTTGTGTGTGCAGATGGCAATCATGTAATAACGGATTGGATCTGGAGGGAACACTTGGAATGGATCAGTGCTGAAGCTGCTACGCAAGGAGCAGGATCGATGGCGCGCTTATGGATAGACAAAAAAAGGCCCAATCTTGGCGTTGGCAGCTACAAACTTCTTCTCTCTTCTCTTTTCTCTCTCAGCAGTCAGATAAGGCCTGATGTCAAATGTATAAAGTGTTCACTCTTGTTGTCGTGAGCACTAGTTTTGTCATGTTCTGTAATGATGATCTGTTCACATGTCGTTCCATTCACCATTAGTTCCATTCAAGACAATAATCCCATACCTTCCCAATATTTTGTAAGAAACTCAAGGACGAGTTTTTATTTAGTCATGGGGGTATGATGGGACGCAATATCACATGGGCTGCGATATCACATATGCGATATTACATCTACCGCGATATCGCAGCCCGTCGCCAAATCTATAAATAAGAGGCGGCCCTCCCTTGTTTCTATATCTAGATCTAGACCTTAGCCAAACTCTTACAGTTTTTCCATTCCAGAGTTAGAATAATTTCCATGTGCCCACAATAGGAGCTCCAAAGTGAACAGATCTTTATTCGAGCAATTTTGTACCTGAGCACACAATTGTGTACGACAATAAAGACGAACTATTAGATAAACCCTGCAATGCATGGACTAAGCTAAATAGGACTTTAATTATTGTTATTTATTGTTCATTGTTTAAATGCTTTCTTAAGGACTTAATCTCTCTCAACCCTTAACCCTCATAGTTAAGTGCATTTAGTATGACCGCTTCAAGCACATGTGTTACACTTGGTAATCTCAGTAACGAATAGCGTTTGGTAGCCCAATAGCATTGCATTGGTTCAGGGTGTGAAACGGCAAGTGGGA
>MNCI01006002.1:0-11429 GCA_015680685.1 Gnetum montanum
TGGAAAGGTTTGGTTTGTTGTATGTTGACTAACAGTTTCTTGTCTAGGCTCTCAAGCTTGTATATTATCATGGCCCCTAAAGGAAAAGTTGCATAAATAATATAAGGTCCTTCCCACAGTGTTTGAAATTCAGTACGTTATGGCACATGTGTGGGATTCCAGTAGAGAACCTTATCTCCTAGCTAATATTTAACTTTTCTAATTCTTAGGTCATGACGTTGTTTATTGAAGGCCTTGTGCAATTCATTAGATGACAGGGCAGCTAATCGGTTTTCATCTAGCAAGTTAAGGGTTATTAATCGTTGTTTCTATGCTAGATCAAGGTCAAGGTTGAGGTCACATGCCATGGATAATGTATGGAGGTAGCCAGTATGTCCAAGGAATGACCAAATATCTTAAACAGTTTCCAGTTGATGGATAATTCCTTGGATAAATTTGATTTTCTTGGGGTCTACCTCTATCCCTATGTGTGAGATTTTGTGCCCTAGTACTACGTCTTCTTGGACCATCAAATGAATTTTTTGCCAATTGAGCCTCAAATTGATTTCTACACATCTTTTTAACACTTGCTCCAACCGNCCATTTCCTATCTGTTGGAAGATGCTTAGAACTAGTCATTGAAATGTTGCAGGGGCATTGCACAAGCCAAACAACATCTATTTGTATGCAAATGTTCCCCAAGGACTAGTGAACCTGGTCTTGGCTTGGTCTTCTAGGGCTATTTGTATTTGATTATATCTACTATATCCATCTAGAGAACTGTAGTAGCAATGCCTTGTGATGGTGTCTAAGACTTGGTCAACAAATGGCAATAGAAAGTGATCTTTGAATGTTATCATATTCAGTAGCTTGAAATCTATGCACACCCTCAATTTGTCTCCCTTTTTAGGCACAATAACTAAGGGGCTAACCCATTTGCTATCAGCAATGGGGTACATGAACCTAGCCTTAAGAAGTTATTTGATTTCTTCCTTGACTACTTACTTCAGCTTTGGGTTCAAATGCCTCTACGGTTGTCTTCAAGGCTTCATGGAGGGATTGGTGTAAATCCTATGTTGGCATATCCTAGGATCTATTCCAATTAATTCAGGATATGACCAAGTGAAGGCTTTTGACCATCTATTGATTACCTTTAGTAGTTCTTCTTTTTGTTGAGGAGCAAGCTTAGCATTGATAATTACTGGTTTTTCGTTTTTAAGGAATGTGTATTCCATACCGGTGGGAAATGATTTCAACTCGAGGGGCTCCTACTTAAATTTCTTAGGGATTTCCAACTTCCCCCAGTTGACATTTTCAAGGTTAAGACTTGGAAGTTGGGGTGGACTTGCTCTAATGCGTCTATACTATTAATGTAAGCGCAAGTCACACCATGGCCAAGACAATGATGTAATAGTGCATAATATCGACCCATGGTAGCATCCAAGGGTTCATGTCCTCCTTGTTTCCAGCCTTGGATTTTCCTTCGCAAGTTAGAAACTCGGGAGTACGTTTGGTACTTGTCATTAAATAGTTCTAACATAGTACTCCACCTACGAATGGATTCCGGTTCTAAAGACCGGTACCAGCTTTTCACTTCTTTAACTAGTGTCCATAGAAACAACTTAAGTTTTTGCCACCTATTCTCTATATTTTGTAAGGCACACGCATCATGGAATGCTTGTAAGTGATTTTGAGGATCAGTGTTGTATCCTCCTTCAAATCATGAGATATTGTTCATATCTAATCTCTTGATCCTACTATCTTTCTGGGTGCCTTGTTGGAATTCTAACAGCCTCAGTTATGTCCAACATACTTCAAGTAGTGAGTAGGGGTTCATTGTGATCGTCTCGTCCATGGCGTCTATGATGCCTACATTGTTCCCTACTCTCCCTTCTTCTATGTCGTGACTCTCTAGAGTGCCCTCATCCCCTTTCCTAGCTATTTCGTCTATGACTTCCACTTTGCTTACCTTTATCCCCATGGTCTTTTTTTTATGACCGCATCTGGATATTGAAGGAGAGGGTGAAGGAGATGATGAAGGTGAAGAAGAAGGAGAACCATCACCATGATAGTATCTACTACCTTCTCTTCTGCAATCTCGAACCCAATCACGATTGCGATCAAAATGTCCACCTTTATCGTGAGTTTGTGTCCCTTTTTTGGACCCTTTCTGCCTGTGGGTATCAAGACATAGGTTATGAATAGTGGAATTAAGATCCTAATACACAACCCCTTGGCCAAAGTCAAGGGGAAAAACATCGTTGTGTGGCCGACTACCTAAGGTAGGTTCACCACCCTCATTTTCACTTAAGACATGTGAGGCATCCTGGGACCACTTACCCTTCAAAGACTTATGATATCTCTCTTGTTGCAAGGCCCTTTGACGTTAGCACACAAACAACTAAGTCCCCAGTAACGACGCCAATGATGAGTGGCGAGGTACCCCTATGCTCAACCATACAAGCATTTCACGCATGATCCGGTCAAATTCCAAGGACTAAGTGCCTATGTGCCTTTGTGGAACAAGGACAGGTTGGTTAATCGTTGTCTTCCCAAACTTACTTGTATGTCACAATTGTATGGTTAAGTAAGTTTGAGGCATATGATTTTTATAGCTTCTTTGTTTTTGTGTCCTACTGCTAGTAAGGGAGAAGCGATAGAGATAACTAAGTGACTAATTTAACTTAACTACTAATTAACTAGGCTTTAAACTAATCCTAACACCAATATCCGTTCTCACTTGCCGTACACATCTTGAACCAACACAACACTACTGAGATTACCAAACGCTAATCATTATTGGGTTACCAAGTGTTACACCCATGCTCGAAGTGATTGTACTGTGTGTGCTTAATAACAAAAATGTAAAGTGCATAAAATAAAATAAAATAAATGCAAAAGAAAATAAAATGAAGGAAATGAGTAAGAAAGCAAATCTCAAGTGCTACAAGGATGAATCCAAGAGCTCGTCTTTATTGTCGTACACAAGGTGTACTCTAGTACACAATGCTCGAATAAAGATTCATCCACACTTAGACCTCCTACTGCGGGCACTTGGAAAATACTCTAACTACAACAGTTTTGCTACTTAACTTCTAAAAGACTTCCCTTGAAAGACTTCCTTCCAAGACTTCCTCCCTAGACTTCCTTCAAGACTTCCTCCCTAAATTGTGCGCCTGGGCACTGCATTTATAGGCTTGGGAGCAACTACTCTAATAATTAGAGAAACTACCACTCTAATTTTTGAGAAACTGCCACTCTAATTTTAGAGAATCTGCCACCCTAATTTTAGAGAAACTACCACTCTAATTTTAGAGAAACTGCCATTCTAATAATTAGAATAAACCGTTAGAGTAACCGCTCTCATCAATTAGTCAATTCACAATTAATTACTTTTGTTTTACACTTAGACTAAATCAAATAAAATATAAAATATACATAAAAATCATGTGCATTGGCTTATACTTAACTATACAAGTGAACTTCAACAAGTAAAGCCAAAAAGACAACAATCGCATCTCTAAATCATTATCTTTGCCCATCGGTACATTTAGGAGCTAAGTCCATGGAATTTGATTGAATCACTAGTGCAGCGCTTGTGATTCATATGGTTAGACGTATGGACTACTTATTTCTCATCAATGATGATTTAAAAAAGTGACTTGAAGTGAAATTGGCCTTCATGAATTCTTTTACATTGAAAATCTTATACTATAGAGCCATAGAGGAGGAAAGGGAAGACATTAAAACTTAAATCAATTTGACTATAGGAAAAACATGGTGATGATGATGATTTAGAAAAATGACTAGGAAGAAATTGGCCTTCATGAATTCCTTCACAATGAATTTCTTAGATCATAGAGCCATAAAGGAGTGAATGAAAATGGACTTCATGATAAATTTCTTAGATTATAGAGCCATGAAGGAAGGAAAGGGAGGATGTTAAAACTAAAATAATTTAACTGTAGATACATGCTCGAACATATAGTCAACTTAATACATTACAAGAAGAAATATAAAGGGGGACATTGGACCTAAAACAATTTGACTATAAGTGCACTCTAAGACACATAGCCAATTTGATACATTACAAAAGGAACTACATAAAGGAGGATATTGGAATTGAAATAATTTGACTATAAGTACACTCTAAGATATATAGCCAATCTGATACAGTTTAAGAAGAATTGAAACAATTTGAGTATAGGTACACTCTAAGCTACATAGCCAACCAAATACATTCTAAGAACTATAAAAGAGGATGTTGAACTCGATACATTACAACAATAACTATAAAGAAAGCCTCTAACCATGATTCAGACCATCAACTTATTCATTACAAATCCTTATCATATAATAAGCTAAATCTCTTTTTGGGGTCTCCCCCCCAATATAATAAGCTAACTATAGAGCCATAAAGCTTCTCCATAGCGAGTGCTAAGAGATAAATATTACATTATCTTTTTTAGATTGTACCTCTAATTTAGAGTTACTTTTAGTGGAAAATTGTTGATGCGGAGGTGCATTCCATTGCTAAAAGCGACCATGGAGATATCGGATATACAATGTCATAGCTTGCACTACGATATCCTACCCAAAGAAAAATTGACTTTATACCAGGTAAATAATGGAATCCATTTATAGAGAATATAGAGATCGCTTCCGTCGAAATCGACTGTCTTCCACGAAAAACAAAATAAAATAAATCGAAATGGACCTGCCATATCCTTTTTAACTTGTACTTGATTTTTATTCCAGTCATACTAAATACTGTTGTACGTACAAACAAATATGGCCCCATAACGTACCGTTGGCACGATTTTTTTTAACAAACCCGCAAATAGACGTTAGAGACCATGTCATCTCATTTTAAAAATAAACATCCATTTCAGCAACGGCTCTCTGAATCAAATCTCTGTTTCTTCTGCCCTTAAAAACATCACCCCATTTTCAATTTGCTTCACATTTATCTGCAGTTTCCTCAGAACTACTTCTGATTTTCTCGCTCGCTCGCAGCGGAATTCCAGACACAATCGTTCAGATTTCCCCTTGCTTTGCAACATAAGGGCAAAGTTCGTCTTTCCGGCAACTTTTGCAGGTACGATTGCTTTGATAGAATTTTTGTTGATTGACGATCTCTGATGCAGCTGGTATATTCTAGTTTCTCATTTTGTTGGACTTATCTTCCCTAGGCATTGTAATGGTTTTCATTTTCTTGCTTTAGCTACAATATGTTGTATAACCCTCATTCCAGGTTGATGTCTCTATCTTTTTTTTGTTTTTCCTTTCTGAAAACGCTTTTGATTTGTATGCCGTTAGGTCTAGGTTTATCGGACAGGCTTTTTCTTTATATATCCTGAACAACGCTTATGATTTGTTTTTCTTACCCTAAATTTTATCCCTGGAATCAAACTTTCGGCATGTTCCTTGTTCTGTTTCCGATGTTACAGTAAGGTTTCTCTATATTTATTTACCTCGACATTCCATGGGAAATGCTTGTTTATATATATATATATTGGCGTTTGGGTGCTTTTATTTCGGATCGAAGATCTGTGATTTCCAAATGAGATTTAAAAGATTTTTATTGTTATCTCGCAAAGGGTTTTCCGTTTCAAGTTTCTATCCCATAGGTTCAACCCCAACATATGCGGTATTCAAAATTGTCGTTGTCCTGGGTACATTTCAAAGACAACATTTTGTTCTAGATTTTGGCAATCGAGATACTTACCATTTCATGGAAACCGGCATTCTTCTTTTTATTGTTTCTAAATTATAAGTAAACGTTTTCGCTTTGAAACAAACAGATATCAAAGTTTTCCACCAAAGACAAACAGGCGGCGGTTATTGCACTCTTTCTGCAAAATGAATGACCTTATGACAAAGTCATTGACAAATTACATAGAACTCAAGAAGCAGGCAATCAAAGACCTGGAGCTAGATATTGAGATGGGAAATGTTGACAATGAATATAGCAATAATCTGGCACAGTTTTTTGAGGAGGTCAGTGATATTAAAGCCAGCATGGCAGAGATTAAGCAGCTGCTTGAAAGGCTGCAGCAGAGCAATGAACAATCAAAGTCCCTTCACAGAGCCCATGCCATAAAAGCAATAAGGACTCGGATGGATAAAGATGTTATTTCTGTTCTGAAGGCAGCAAGAGATATCAAAATTAAGTTAGAGGCACTTGACAGGGCTAATCTTGCTAATAGAAAGTTGTTTGGATGTGAAGAGGGTACTCCTACAGATCGAACCAGGATTTCGGTGACAAATGGCCTCAGAAACAAGCTCAAAGATTTAATGGGAGAGTTTCAGAGCCTAAGGAAAAAGATCCTCCAAGAACACAAAGAAACTGTGGAGAGAAGATACTTCACCATTACAGGAGAGCATGCTGATGAGGTGGTAATTGAAAAAATCATGTCCAACTGTGACAGTGAGACATTCCTCCAAAAGGCTATACAAGAACAGGGGAGGGGCCCGGTTTTTGATACCGTGAATGAAATAAAGGAAAGGAATGATACAATAAAGGAGATAGAGAAAAGCTTGCTTGAACTGCATCAACTGTTTCTTGATATGGCTGTTCTTGTTGAGACACAAGGCGACCAATTGAATGACATTGAGCACCATGTTATCCATGCTGCAGATTATGTTGGGCAGGGCACCAAGCAGCTGACAACTGCAAAGGCTTATCAGAGAAATAGCAGGAAGTGGATGTGCATTGGTATAATTTTGCTGCTCATTATTGTTTTGGTCATCATCATTCCAATTGCCACTAGCTTCAAAAGTTCTTAGGTGGATTTTGAAATTTCATTTTTTAATTGCTGTTGAGGCGGGAAACAGGAGTTTCCCCATGATCTAGTCATTTCATTTCGGATATGTAGCAAGATTTAAATTGTTTTTGTTATATGGTTTGCCTCTATATTTGATGCCATGCAATTGTCATTGTGTTGGTCTTGGTATTGACATTTTGTCGCTACATGATTTCAACTTGGCTCATCTAGGGCCACCTTGTGGAAAATGAATGATGCAACTTTGAATGTTCAATACAAAAATCATTCTGCATTTTATTATTAGTAGTAACGTCTGAAGAGAAACATGAGTTAAGTGTTACTTGTTTTCAGTTCACCGACGAAAATTTTTTGTTTCATCAAATCTTGTTTCAACTGCCGAATAACCAGAGCAACATGATTCAATTACTACTGGACTATAAAGCGTTTCCTTTTTGCACCGGCATTTGTTTTATGTAAAAAGATATTTAATGCATTCAAGTTCATTGTCCACGTTGCTGCCTACAATTTTCCATCACAGTTCTGGATTTGGTTCATGTTTTTTTTCTTCTTGGTTTGTTGATTTGGATTTGGATTTCGGGATTGGATGGTTTTTCAGAACCGATAACATGGCGATGAAATAGGGATGTGAGGTCGAATATAAAACATTTTACATTGCATTAGTTTCAGATTATGAATAAAATAAATCTGATATAATTCCTGATTCTTGAACTATTTTCAAGATTTGCAACGCACACAAAAAACATTTTGAAATTGTTTTAGATCAAAGAAAAGAATACGTTGTAAAATGTCCCAGACTTACCAGAGATGTGGTCAATTTTGACCAGGTTCCACCTGACTCTGTCTGGGGCGTATCCCGTGCCGGCGAAGTCCCAAATGTCCAATTTTCCTGGGGAACGTGCCTTTACTCTATGGAGTTCATAGTCAACCATTAAGGATCTCAAGAGAAAATTGATAGTCCAGCATCAAGAAAATAGAAATCAGTATGAAAATTGAGTTTCATCACTACTGCGATTACATACAGTTCTGCATTCAGGGTATAATAGATGGACGTAAATAAAAGCCCAGTTCCACACTCCAATACCTTAATCTTAGAATTGTCTCCAGTTGTTAGAAATTAGTCATTTTCTGAGTTTCACGGGAATCCAGTACAGAAAGAAATGAGTTTGAAGCAAGCTAGGTTTTGAAAAAGTAAACAGAGTGATGCAACATTATTGGAGTCATCATTATAAAATATAAAGGAAATCCACAACACCAGCAATATTCAAGGTAAAAGGCAAGAAGAAAACCTCTGATTTACAAGAGAAAACGAGCAACGGATATAAACTAATCTCCAAAAAATGAGTTTCTTGTAGGTTTGTTGCTCATGTTTTCGTACTGGGATTGTTTTTCAGAAAATATAGCGGAACATGAATCTCATGAACAAGCAAATAATATTTGGGAAAAAAAAACACACAAACAAACAAACAAACAGAGAACCATGTTAAGGCATGCAACAGATTCAAAAAAACTCACGATAGAAGCAGAGGGTAGCAAAGATCATAAGAACCAAATTCCACGAAATTCTAAGAACGATCAAATTTCGGACTACTGGAGACAATACTAAGGCAAAGTTATCAGAACATTAATAACTTCGATGGTTACCCCATTCCAGATTTCCATTATAATGGGCACATTCCTATTGTACGATTTAGAATGTACTAAAATTGTGCCACCTGTCTTCTGTTTTTAAAGGAAATCACTATTTTCACTACCCTCATATCTGCAGTTCCGTTGTTCCAAATATTAGAAACGGCAGGGGATGTAGATGAGGTAGTCTGTGCAGATCTAGCATAATGGATCTTTTACGGGAAAAACAGAATATGGAGATTTCAGCGGCAATGGTCCAAGTTGGAAATATATACTCATGCTTTGTTCAAGTTCTCGTATTAACTTATTTTTTACTGGTATTAGCTGCTTAAAGGATTTATCGAACAACTTTAGCGAGGTTCTCGGAACAAAGGATGATGCTGGGGGCAATTTTATTATTATTGCATGTATGCTCTCCTTTTTTGTTTTCGAGGAAGGACTTGGGTGTGCATTCTTAAAATGGATCCTTAAAAGTTAATGTAAGAAAATTAATTGGCAGTGGGAATCTGGTCATTCTGTGATAAAACTTTATATCACTTTCAACATTTATATTTTTGTATGAATAGAAAGTTGTGACATAGTAACATACTTTCTTTTTAAAAAAATCATAGTTCACTATTACTTAGTTACTTGCGGTAAATCTTACTTTAAGAACTTTTACCATTACCTATAAGTTACTAACATTATTTTTGATATTGGAGTTAATATTGTTCTTGTTGGATGATAATGGATTTGCTTTATGAGCTACTTGGTAAATTGGTCATGCTTCCTATGATAAAGGTAAAAACATTCATAATAGCTTTAATATACTTTGATATCTCCATACTTATATCCTCCGCTTGAGGTTGATTTTTCATATCATCTATTTAAACATGTTTTCCCTATTTTTCTTAACTTCTTTTTTCTTAAGCAGAAAAGGACATGCATTAAACAAATGTCCTTCTTGATGATAAAAGTTGTCGTAGTTAGGAAGATTACAATATACAGTTAATTGAATAAAAATCTTTCCTATTTGCGATACAATTCCCTTTTATGATTAAGAAAATTGATCCAAACAAACAAAATATTTTCTAGAGTTAAATGGTGTGGAAACACATTTTATATACTTAATAGGACTAAGAAGACCAACAATTTATTGTTCGACACTTTGAAAAATCAATGGAAAATTAAGAAGTTCAATGAAGTATAAAATTTAATAATATTCTTGAAATTGCATATTAAAATCTACCATGTTTATGTATAAATGACTACATACAAAAGGCATGTTGTGCCATTAAAGTAGTATCTTACTCAATAAGTAGAAATAAAAACAAGAATAATACATTGCATGAGTGGCTTAAATGTAACTTTGGCTACAATTATGGTTGTGATTGTCTTGCTCTCACATTTTGGTTTTGCCTAATGCTACTACATTGCTGCAATTTTTAGTTTTGTTACAGCAAAAATGAAAAACAAGGCTACGAAGTAAACTGGTAAACAAAATATGATGTAATAAAATAAAAATTGTAAAACAAAATTTAAACATGCAAGTAAAAATTGTTATCAATTAAATGGCCATATTGTATGTACAAGGGAAAAAGTAGGCAACATATTAATCACGCAATTGCTTCATAATCTTTAACAAATTAGGGAATCAATAAGGCTTTTCGTCTACAATCTTGTACTCCATGTTTCCTTTGCTAATGATACTGAATGGAAGCTCCTCCTAAGGTTTGTTTATGACTTCTATGTTATTGGTTCTGGCTTGGTTGATTTTGTTATGATCTTTGGCTTCGTTTTTGGCTATGGGAGTTTCCTCTTGGAACTCCACCTCAAATGCTTGTTTTATGTTAACATTAATGACTGACAAGGGTATTGCACTCTCTTTGTGGATGATGATTTCACCTCCCTCATAAGGTAGATGAGTTTCTTGGTGGATCAGTGAAGAAACTTCTCTTAACTTAGCCAACCATGATCATCCTAAGATTAAGTTGAAGTTTGGTATCTCTTCAATGATTAGGAGGTTAGTTGATGTGGGGAATCATTTCTTGGCCACAAAATCTAACGAAATTGACCTTATTACTAGTGATCGATTAAAGGATTTAAGCACACAAGTGGAAGTGTCTTAGATGTTCTCAACTAAGCCAAAATGCTCAATAGTAGGTGGGGGATAACATTTGTAGCTACTCCATTTTCAACATATACCTGATGCACCTTGTATTGGCCAACTCCAATGGTTATGAAAAGAGGGGCTTAGAACACTTCACTGCTCTATGTTGATCTTTATTTCACTATCAAAAAATGTCAATGTAGTTTGTTTTGTTTTTACCTTAAGTGGAGGTGGCACTATGACGAAGTGGATGGACTTCTTGTTGGTGAGTATGTCCTCACTTACAAGAATTGAAGTTAAAATTTTTACTAAAGTTTTGCTATGCGCAAGATAGGTCATGACCAAGTCATAAAGACTCAAGGAGACGTTCTTTTATTTCAATGAGAGCTTGATTTGCTCCATGACAATGAGGAAGTCTTTATCACCAGTGGACGTTTTCTTTGTTTTGTTAGCTTTGATCTCTTCCATCTTGCTTAGCATCTTAACCTCATGCTTTAACATGTGTTGTTTTGACGACTTGCTTTTCTCTTATTTGTAATTTCTTTCCTTAGGTTGGCTAGTTGATGTGGTTTGAGCATTAGAGCTCATGGACATGGCTGAAATTGGGGTAGGCTTCGATGCACCTATTTCCTTCCAAACTTTTTGTTGGTTAGTTTCCTTAGGCTTAGGCTTAGGAGTTAATTTTTTTTGCTACTTTGATGACAAATTTTTATTGTTAGATGGAGAGGATGTTAATGCATTAGCCACTATAGGAGGACATTGGTCAACATGGGCTACAAGCTTATTGGTGGAAGGAGGAGAAACTTTGATGATGAAAGGTTCTTTGGAAGGTGTAGGTGGTGGTACCCTTATAACAAATGGAATTCTTGAACTTGTGGCAATTGAAGTCTGATCGTTACATGGGTGTACCCTAACTACAAATGGCTCCTTATTAGTTTTAGGCTTGT
>MNCI01006004.1:4285-39894 GCA_015680685.1 Gnetum montanum
GGCTTCCTGCACTTCCGCGTTTTTGTAAATTGTTCTTCCAAATTTCTGCCATTGATTTCAGGTTTTAGGGCCATCACGTCGTAGATCAATTGCTGCGGTAGAGCACCCTTTTGCTTTTGTTTTAGAACTTACTGGTGAAGATTCAGTGGCACGGCATCTGCGCGGAGGTCTCGGTAGCTCCGTTTGCCCTGACACGGGCGGCCAACGTTGTTTATGATTCACTGTTTTTTTTTTTAAATACATATGTCTGTTTTTGGCTTATGCGGGGTGGCACGCATCGGCGTCATCAGAGGCAGGCAAATCAACTGCATAAACTTGAATTCGGATGTGATTCCCTGCAAAAGAAATTTCAGCATAACGTGGCCAGCAAAAATGCTGCTGGTTTGAGGTTAAAAGAACATTCGATTTTCTGTGTAACAGAAAACCATTTCAGGGTAAAAACCCTTGCATTCCTCTGCGTTAGGATTAACGCGATTCCTGCATTTTTTGTAATGAAAAACTAATATTCTTTTGGATTATTTTTCTTTCTCCCGTCTGTCTTCCATTGTGCATAAGAGCTGGAACTGTGTTTGTTTTTTCTTTTGTCATAAAAANTTTTGTGAACCAAATAGAGAAATTTGCTAAATTTTAATTGAGAATTAAAAACAAGCATTTGAATCTGACTTTTTCTAACACAAGCATTGAAATCCCCACAAAGAAAAAATTTACCAAGCTTGGAGAATTTTTCAACAACTTAACCCAAGTACTAAAAATGATGCCCTTTTGAAAGATTAGTAACATTGTGGATAGAAGAATCCCTCAAAGCAAAATAGGAAAAAGCAATATAAAAAGCCTCTAAAATGCCTTGAACTTAAACCCATAAATATTGGTTTTTATCATCAACTTTGTGCAACTTAATGAAATGATCTCTAGACTTTTTAATTAAATAAGCAATACCACCAAAAGGTCTAACCCTCACCTTGGAATGTTTATTTCTAATAGAAATGATATGAAAGCCTGTAATAGATACAATTAAGAATTTTCTTCTTCTTAATTTTTAGCAAAAATAGATAGACCAAAATTACTAAAGAAACGACTGTTATCTAAAGCAGCAACCTTATTAGCCAATGAACCTTTAACATTAAGGAAACCACATGTAATACAAGAAAATCCCTATTTTGAGGGATTTTCCATCTCTTTGATGACTATAAGATATTTATAGTTCATGTAAGCAACTTTACCTTCAACACAAGCTTGTTTAAGTTTCTACCATTCTTCTTGCATTTTTTGCATATTCTTTTTTGGTGAGGTCTTCATTAATCCAAATGTTCTATTCTTTCAAGACACTTCTATTATTCAAAACCTTATCTCTTCCATGTTAATCAACAAACTTAAACATAATTTGCCAAGATTTATCCCCCTTAGGACTAAGTCTATTTGCACTAATTATTGGGGTAGAAGAAATGTGCATTTATTTTGTAAAGAAATCTGGCAAGATGTGTAAAAGATCCTTACCCTATTCTTTAGGAATTGCCACAATTCAAAATTCTAAATTTTGTCACATTTTTCTTCATCTTCACATATTTTCTCAATAACTACTTCTAAGCCTAAGTGAGAAGTTGTTATTTTTAACTTAAGAGAATCCAAATTTGACTATAGAGTATCCATATTTATCTAAACTTGAGTTTCTTCAACATATGACAATAAATCTTTCAACTCTAGAGTGGTTGGAATGGTTTGTATTTTTTTCACCATAGCTTCAACCATGAATTTCAATTGCATAATCCTAGATGCCATGTCATATTATTAAGTTTTATGATGTATTTTCTCTATTACATTGACTTGGTTAGATGAGCTTGTCGATTTCATGGTTGCTAGTATCGGTTTGGACATACCTCAGTAGGTATTCTTATGTGTGTGACTTATGATGATATTTTATTGCTAGTAATTTGATGTATTGGTTAGGATTATGAGATTATGTATTGTTGATATCTTGAGGTTCAGGATTTAGAAAGAAATTTTATTTAAATGTTCGGACATGTGAAGTTATGTTAGTAGAGTTAGTTATTTTATTGGTTGTGATTATTAGAAACAATAAGTATGATTGGAAAAGTTATTTAATCTATTTTATTTTTTAAATAAAAGTTATGTATATTTAAAATGGATGATATGTTAATATTTTTTATGTTTTTTTAAAATTTGTTTGGAAAAGTTCAATAAGGTTTAGGATTATAATTGGATGATTTTTAGGAAATTAATATAAACCTCACTCTTCATATTGGCTAAACCTCATTGATATTCATTACCTAAATGTGAAAGCTTTGCTAGATTAAAAACTCATGAAAATAATGTTAGGAGCTCATGAGTGTGTATTTGTAACAAGGTGGCTTGTTGCAGAAATGATGGTCTCTCATCAGAGTGCATGTGAGAGAGTCATCACCCATAGCACTAGAATGGCTTACCCTTGACATGTTAAACTCTTATCGGAGTGCTTATGAGAAGGTTGATGCAAATTTAGATTTGGACCAATTGTGAAATTGTAGCTTTGTTAGAATTTGCATGGGGACATGCTTTACCCCCTTTTAGCTTACTTTTTTTTTTTTTTTGCCAAAATGCTAACTACAAGATGCTTGTCATCAAGTGGACTGCATGCCACTCGAAGGGCTTTACTTAGAGGCAATTGTGTTGCATCTATAGGACAGGTATTTCCTCCTCTAGGATGAGTTACATTACATTCGCTTGGGCTTTGACCAGCCCATAGAGGCTTCCTATGGGACAAGTTGCATTACATCAATCATGGGTTTTGCAGTTGACTAAAAAAAGGGTGCCATGTGCATCAAAAAAGCTAGCAGGGAAGGTGAGAAATGTAAGGTAAAGGGCGTAAATGCAAGTAGGCTATAGCGGGGTAAGAGGGATGTGCACTCTCAAGTGGCTTGATGAGTCCAACCAAGCACATCAGAGCAATGTGGTGACTTACCACTACAATGAAATATGTCTTTGAACGACTACCTCTAGGGCTTTGTCCTGCAAACACAATGCAGAGGAGACAAGAAAACAACCATACAACATGTGAAATAAGAGCAAACTACTGGTTGTGAGGGTGTTGCAAGTGCCATGAGTGCTGGACCAATTGCAAGAGCTTGCAACACCAAAGTAAGAAGGCTAGTGCAGGTGCCAAAGCCAAAAGGCTACAAAAGCTCTAGTAGCCACATCGAAAGTGAGCACCCCAAAGAGGCCAACAAGGTGGCTGAGGGTGATAGCAGTCCATGTGCTCAAGAATCCACACCAAGGATAAGAGCTTGGAAATTCAACAAAATGGTAGGAAGCCAAGCTACTGGACGCACTTTCAAGCTCGAGTAATGGTGAGGGCTAGAGGATGGCAGTATAATGGCTAGGCCACAATACTACTAGGACTCCAGTGGGTGGTGCTAATGGCGAGAGCTCCAACCAATAATGAAATTCCCAAGGTTGGCAATGTTGTCGATGTGGCATGTGGGTGGTACTACTGGCGATGGTGGCAATAGCTCCAAAAGGTCAGCAAAATGCCCAAGGGCATCTCCAGAGGATTAGCAAAATGCTAAGGGTGGTGACATTGCAAATGTTCTAAAGGATTTTCTTTTGATGACATGAACTCCATTCTAGAACTGTAACACCCCACCCACACACCCAACCCCCCCCCCCCCCCCCCCCCCCCCCCCCTGCCTCGAGAGACATGGGTAGATGATGGAGAATTTGAAGTATTTGTGCTTGTTTGTCTACAAGACTGTGCATGTTGAGCTATGTGTGTTGAACTGAAAACCCAATTTAAGGTCCTCATAGACCATGATGCACTAGTTTATAGTCCTAGCAAACTATTGTGTGCTAATTTAACATCATAGAAAATAGTGGATGTTGTGCCAATTTAACATCATGACAAAAGGACAAGTTGTGCTAGTTTATAGTCATAGTGGACTATGTTGTGGATGCCAATTTTAGCATCATTGTTCAAAGAGGAGCTATGCCAATTTATACTCATAGTGGACTTGCTATGCCAGTTTAACATCATAGTGGACAGGTGTGTTGTGGATGCCAATTTAACATCATAGTCCAAGAATTCTTTATGCTAGTTTAAAGTCATAGTGGACTTTCTATGCTAGTTTAATGTCATAGCAAACACTTTGTGCCAGTTTAAAGTCATAGTGGACTTGTTGTGCTAGTTTAACATCATAGTAGACGCTTTATGCCAATTTAAAGTCATAGCAAACTTGCTATGCTAGTTTAAAATCATAGCAAACACTCTATGCCAATTTAAAGTCATAGTGGACTTGTTGTGCTAGTTTAACATCATAGCAAATGCTCGCTTACCTTGCTTTGTCATTGATGCGATGCTACATACTAGGCGTAGTACGGCTTCACATACAAATGGTTGATCAAATTGGCAAACTCATTGCCATCTAGATCAGCAAGCTTGAATGCTCTATTGTCATAGGCCTTGGTGACCAAGAAAGGCCTTTTCCAGTTGGCTAAGAATTTATCTACGAGTTTCCAAATTACCTTGAGGACTAAGTTCCCTCTCCTGATTCAGTGTTAATGCTTATTGTGATAGTGCTTTTTCCGTTGCTTTTTTTGGTACCATTTGATGCAATTAAGTGTCTACATGCACTCCTCTATAGACTCAAGGTCAATGATTCTCAACTCATTATTCTTAGCCTCATTGATGAAGCTTGAGAGGATCATGCGAAGTGATAGAACCCGTAATTCAAGAGGAAAAATTGTTTTAGACCCATACACAACACTATATGACATCTTACCTGTTGCTACTCTACGTGTTATGTGGTGGGCCCATAGTGCATAGACTAGCTACTCGTGCAACCGCCATTTGCTACTACTAAGCATATTCTTTAGAAAGTTGACAATGACTTTATTTGTAGCCTCCACTTAGCCATTCACCTATGGGTAGTATGGAGATGAGAAGGAATGCTTAATGTCAAGGCATTCACAAAAGGCTTTGGTTTTTACATTGCTAAACTATGGCCCATTATCTGTGACTATAGTCACGGGTAGACTAAACCGGGTCACTATGTTGTCCAGAATGAATTTGCAAATCTATTGCGATGTTGTCTTCCTAAGGGAAATAGCTTCAACCCACTTGGTAAAGTATTTAGTTGCATTTATGATGAAGCTATGTCCTACATAAGACATAGGTGTGATAGGTCCTATGATATCCAACCCCCAACGTTAGAATGACCATGTGATCTACATGGTATGTAGTTTAGTGGGTGACACATGCATTAAGTTATCATACCATTAACACATGTCACACATCTTGACTTTGGAGATGCAATTTCATTCCATGTAAGGCCAATAGTAGCCTAAGCATCTGATTTTCGATGTAATTGCCCTAGGTGCTATGTGACCTCTGCACAATCCCTTGTGGACTTGCTCAATGATCGTTTACACTTCACTATTGCTAACACAAGTCAATAGTATGCCATTATAGGATCTACGACAAAGTGTGCTATCACCCACAAGGATGTACTACCATGACTATTTTTGCACTGCATCCTTTTGGGTAATGGTTAAATGCTATGAAGGCTCACCCTGTAAAACGTATGACTTGATGTCATCATACCACTCATGTGCGTGAGTCATGTTTGTTGTGGCTATGGATGCAATTTCAATTATTTGTGTAATAGGTTCGGTGCAATCCATTACTAAAGCAGGCAAGGCATCAAACATGTTAGGTGCAATTCTTAAGGCTAATGTGGCTAATGCACTAGCAATGGCATTTTCATTGTAGGGAATGTGCTAGATAGTTGTAGTTGCAAATCGTTTGAGCAAGTGATTTGCCAAGTCATAGTAAGGTTGTAAATGTTGTGCATTGCAAGCATAAACCTTTGTAACTTGGTTAACAACTAACTACAAATTGCTTCAAGTCGCTAAGTTTTGGATTCCTAGGTTAGAAGCTATTAAGATGCCTTTAAGGAGACCTTCATACTCTACTACGTTGTTAGTGCAAGGGAATGCAAAGTGATAAGTAAAGGGTCAAATCTCCCTAGAGGGAAACATGATCATGGTAATGGTACTACCCCCTTGAGAGGTTGAAGCATCATCGAAGTGTAAGATTACCTTGAAGTTGGTAGGCACTTGACCTATGTTGCTAACATGCTCATCCAAAAATTCTAGATCTATTGTTGCCTAATCATTTATTGGTGAAGCTATTAGTTGTGTAGCTATTTCTTGACCTTTAGTTGATGCTTGTGCTATGTAGTGTAGGTCAAACTCCATAGTTATTACTTTCCACAATGCAATTCAACTACTTTCATAAATGTTTGTAGTGATTTCCTAGGGTACATTGATATTGTAGATGATGTTTACTTAATAGTAGAAAAGATAGTGCCTCCACTTGTTAAGTGCAAAGACTAAGGTGAGGCAATTCTTTTTCACATCATTGTACTTTGCTTCATGGGCTACTAACGCATGACTTAAGTAGAATACAGGGACCTTTGAGCCATCATCTTGCTTTTGGCAAAGTAGAGAAGCGATGGACGCACAAAAGGGTTGTAAGGTAGATGTAAAATGGTTTATCCCCTTGTGAAGGATAGCTTGTAGGAAGTTGAGCCAACTTTGATTTGAGGTTGTCAAATGCCTCTTGGCATTGAGCTATCCACTTAAAGTGGACTCCCTTTTTGAGTAGATGTTGCATTGGCTACAACTTATCAATCAATCGTGTGATAAACCTACAAATGAATTGCAGTCTACCTTGTAACCCATGTAGCTCCTTAAGGTTTGTTGCTAGTGTTAAGTTGATGATAGCCTTAACCTTATTAGGGTCTACACATATGCCCACTTCTAATACTATGAAACCTAGCATGTGACCCATTTTGACATCGAAGACACACTTCTTAGCATTCAACCTAAGGTCATGTCTTAGGCAACATTTGAGTACATGGTTTAAGTCATCTACATGGTTATGTGCCATTTTGGACTTAACTGCTATGTCATCAATGTAATCATTGAGAAAGTCTAGCAAATAATAACTGAAAATGTATGTCATAGCATATTGATAGGTTGCTCTTGCATTCTTTAGTCTGAAAGACATCATTGTGTAATAGAACATACCCCAAGGGGTCATGAAGGTAGTATTGAGCTGGTGCTCTGGGTTGATCTAAATCTGGTTGTAACCAAAGAACCCATCCATAAAGGATAATAAGGCATGACCAACCATAGTATCGACCAGTTGATCAATACTAGGCAAGGGGAAGTCATCTTTAATGGTCATCTTGTTCAAGTCCCGGAAGTCTATGCAAATACATATGTTTTCATTTTTCTTAGGTATGACCACAATGTTGGAGACCCAATCTACATAGTCAATGGCCCAAATGAAACCAACTTTGTAAAGCTTGGTGATTTCATCACGGACTGCCAACACCACCTCAAGCCTAACCTTGCAGGCTTTCTGCTTGACTAGTTTTATGCAAAGATCGAGTATTATATTATGCTACACTATGCAAGGGTCTAGGCTTGGCATGTCTTCGTATAACCATGCAAACACCTTAATATTGTCATTGAGGACTTTGGTGATGCTTTGGATGTGGTGAGGCTCTAACAAGGAACTAAGTTTCAATGTTTTTGCCTTGCCACTAAATGTTGCTATAGGGACTTCAACAACAGGATCCTCAATGATGTCTCCTACCTCTACGTCTAGAGCTTTGACTAGATGGTCAAGCCAATCTAGCAGTGCCTCTACAAATTTTATATGTTCATCATAGGCTATGGGCTCAAGGTCTAGGAATTCAGTATCAATGCATCGTGTGAGGTCACCATGGGATCCAATGAGGACCAAAGGTGAATGAAGATGCTCATATGTGCTCATGTTATGATCTTTCCTAGAATCCTACAAAACAACCAGAGAGAACGTCAAGCTACACCTATCTTAAATGAAGTCAAAATGCATAAATTAAGGAAAGCAATGTAATGAAAATTCACCTAAGTGTGCAAATGTAGAGTTGGGGAAGCAAGTATGTAGGCCAATTTCGGGCCTCTGTAGGCCATGGTTTACCAGTTTAAGGTCATAGTGGACCATTGTTTATGCAAATTTCATTAGCTTAAGCAAGGTTAGAAGTTCTTGGAATGTGGAGTCAAGCTAGGCATTCACTAGGCAATCAAAAAAAATTTAAAAATTTTCTAAGTTTGGGGATCGCCAAAAAAAGTTTAGAAAATTTTCTAACTTTGGTTGCTACGCTCATCCCTTGTTACACTCAGCCCCTTACTACACTTGAAGAAAAACTTGGGAAAATTTTCCTAAGTGTGGGATGTTGTCCTAGTAGGTGACGTATTTAATTACCTTGGGACAGTATATATGTGTCTTTCACCACGGTCAAACTATCATTTTCCAAAGTGAAAATGAGAAGTTGTAGAGCATAGTGCAGTTGGAGCAAGGAGTGGAAGCCAGAGCATGACAACCAACATGATGCACCAAAGTGAATGTCAACACCCCGGGCTCATCAGCATGGACAAGGGAGACTGAGCACTAAGACATCTACCTTGAGCACTCATGGAGGAATGGAGGAAGCCACCATCCACCATGTACCCTACTATGCTCTACCCTTACACTATTTTTCCTTTATCTTTGTTTCTTTTGCATTGGCTTGCATTGGGGTTTTGGGATTTTGGGGAGGCCTACCTTCGTAGGGATGATCGCCTCTATGGCCACCATGGTTGTGCAATCAAGGGGAGAGGATATGTTCATGGTGGCAGGTTTTTCCTGGTGCATTTTTTTTTTGGCATGGATTATTGGGTTCCATGGCTAGGTAAGGTAAAGGGTTTTGTTCTTGGTGTTGCGTGGGGCATGAGGGAAGGGCAAGATGAGGATTTTTTGGCTGTGGCTAGGGTGACCATGACTTGGATGTAAGGGTTCATGAGACCCCCTCTTGTCCCCTACCCTTTCCTTTCACAACCACATAGGTGGAGGGATCAGGGTTTGGCAGCAACCCTAGGGCCGATAAAGGGAAAACAAGGGGCAACACTAGGGAGGGATGATTTTTTTTTTTTTTTTGTTTTAGGGCCTAAGGCTAGGGTAGGATGAATAGTATAGCCTGTAGTGAGGATAGCCATGGTGGGGAAACAAAGGTAGGGAGGAAAGGTTGTGATAGGCCGCAGCCATAGGAGAGCTCCTTAGCATGTAGTGCTAGAGCGTAATGGGGCTGGGTGGCATCGTGAATGGAGCATGATGCCTAGGGTGAGGATGTGATGCAGCAGTGGGAGTGGTAGTTAGTTTTTTTTTAAAATAAATTTTTTACTTAGGCATTTTCGGGCTACACTCCCAACCATTAGAATTGTTTTTCATGTTTTCGATGCTACGCTCCTTGAAGAGCATAGCCAATAGTTAAAAAAAATTTCATGATTTTGGAGGCTACACTCCCTATAGCTAACAATTAGAAAATTTTTTGTCATTTTCCTAGGTTATGCTCCTAGGGAGGGGTAACCCAGAGTCAAAATTTTTTGTGCACACCCTGGGTTATGTTGCTTAGAGTTAGAAAAAATTTGAAAATTTTTCCAAATGCAGGAATAAAATGCCTAATGTGAAAAATAATAAGTGCAAGAATGCAAAGTGCTAGAATGCTATATGTAAAACAAAAATGCGATGTCTACCAAAGCTTTGTCAAGATGCCAAACTTGTAGATTGAACATGTCAAACATGCTAAACATGAAAATTAAGACAATGCACAACATGCCAATGTAAAGAAAAATGCTAATGCTATGTATTGACGTTCTATCCTTACGGGGCCCACAGGGGACCCACAGGTGCGTCAAATGTATGTATTGACATCCGATGCCTGCGGGGCCCATGGGGGACCCCAAAGACACACTTTCTATTAAGTTATGCTACTCTATGTTAACTTTGCTAATTTCGCTAAATGTAAGATAGTGTATTTTGTGCATCCAATGCATACTGATCCTCTTTTTTTATGTTTACGATTGGGGTTGGATTGATGGACCTTTTCTTGGCCCTTAGCTCAAGCATCCCGATGGTCGAAATGATTACTATTGTTGATTCCTTCAGTGACAACGCTCAACACTTTGTCATGCAAGTACGTGGTGTGAGGATGGTCTTAGACATCACTAATGACCTCTTTTCTAACCTCTTTGGACTTCCCTCTAATGGCCCATTGGCCATTGATAAAACCAACAAAGAGGTGAATCACTGAGTTGATATCAAGGAGTGGTTAGGAACTTCTTAATATCACAAAGGCATACTTGTTAAGAATGTAGAGGTGCCTATGGTCCGTGATCTTTACCCTCTCTTATGTGTCCATGCATTTCCAAAGTTGTTCTCCCAAGGAAAAATCCTTGGGGTGGAGTAGGCTCAAGTGATGAGGGATGTGCTAGAGGAAGGCACAAGGTACAACTAGGCCTCTCACCTTCCTAGCAGCCGGCATGCTGATATCGTCAAGTTGCATCATGATCTCCAAGCAAGGTTGCATGTGCACTTCGCGTTCTTCATAAGATGCCTACGAAGATTTGTGGAGTTTTTGATGGTTCGTAAGGATAGACAATGGATGGTGCAAGACCACACATAGCTCTTGAAGCCATGAATCAAACACTTGTTTACTACCACATGAGTGTAGGACCCCAGAAAGGTGATTAGTGAGTTATTTTCTGTAATGACTAAAGGTCCCTTAGGATGATCTCATTGCTCACATGATAGTGCAGGTGAGCCCTCATTGGCTGGTACTAGAAACACAGCCAAAGGGAAAGCATTACATGTTTGAGACAGTGGGACCATCTAAGGTAAAGATTAAGAGGTCACATCATGTAAAGGAGCTTGCATGAGAGGTTAAAAAGGTGGGCAACAAGATGATCTACCTGAAGTTTTATGATTTGCACGTGGACGTTGCAGGTTAGTATGAGTTATTAGATGCTTTTTTTACATTTTATGTGTTTATGTTTTTTTATGTTTTTCATGCTATGCTATGCTATATTATGTGAAGTTGTTACTAAGTGTTATGCTAAGTTGTTATGGTCACCTAGACATGTGTGTGTATTGTTGAAATTAGGTGAGAGGGCTACCAAAGCAGTAGTAGAAGTAGTAACAGAGGAGGTTCCTCCTCAAATTGACAAAGGACAAACACAAGAGAAAGAGCTACGTGAGGCTACAGAGGTCCTCCAATAGTTAGAGGAGGAGGGACTACGTCACCCCAACAAGGATGATATTGATAGTCTCTTTGATGGTGTGCAGCTAGGTGATCCCCCCACTCTCACACCTGAGGGCTTGCTAGGTATGTGCTTTGCATTGACATCTATTACTATTCTCTTTCTGCTCTTGCATCTTTGGCTATTTAACTATTGCTAAATGTGTTATTTCATTATGGTCGTAGAGGTACCTACTAGCATTCCAGCGTCCACCTCTACCTATCGCATGGAGCCATGGGTAGAGGCATCCAATAAGTTCACCTTCATGGAAGGTCTAGTTGAGGACATGGTGGACCACCTATAGTAAGTGGATCTCAAGCTCAATATGCATGTGATGTTTCTTTACTTGTCTTGCTTTATCGATTTGACATTTATTCTATGGCTAATGTTGTTTTTCTTGTTGTATGCTAACAAATTCTAAGCTTCATTAGGATCAGAGCAGGGTGGCCATGGTGGATGTTGTCCCTAAGTTTTCTTCTAAGGTGGAGCAAGTGCCCCACTACACATATGAGGTGGCGATTAAGTGCATGCTTTCATGTGTGAAAGTGTTATGGGTTTGTAGGTGCACTAATGAGTACCTATGGAAGCAAGTACACGAGCTCCAGGACAAGGATACAAGCCAAGATGCCAAAATGGGGAACTTGTAATACCATTATGACTTTTTTGCAGCTCGTGCACAAGGGGACAATACTTGGCAGATAGTTGAGATTAACTATGCTAGGTACAGGTCAACAATATAGGGCAAGAATGAGGCCACTAGGGAGATCATTAAGCAGAGGTTATAGATGGATTTGCTTGCTCGAAAAATCTAGGATTGGAAAAATCACAACACAAAGGTGTATTAGTGGGGGTAGACTCAGAAGAACAACAAGCATCACTACAAGAATGAGCAAAATTTGTACCTTAAATGGTACAAGAAGGAGTCCATCAAACACTATTGCCATGATACATTCCTTGAGGGAATAGGCGAGACACGAGCTTACGAGTTGTTAGCTCATTATGTAGTGGTGAGTGGGTCTCTAGAGAGGTAGATCACTATGTCCTAAAGGAAAGTTTCCTCTACCACATTTTTATAGAGCCACCCGCATGGACCATTGTGGACAAAGGCAAGACCCTTGCGAGTATTGACTTTGGCTAAGAGGACTAGACACAGCTATCAAAGGCCAAAATCCTCCAACACTTGGAGGAGGCCCTTGATAAATTACCTTCAAAGATGAATACAGGACTCTCTTAGGTTAGTTATTTTTTCTTATTTTGTGCTTTTATGTTAGTTTTACATGTTGTGCATTTGCTAACTAGTTTATTGTTCTACGTTGCTTTGAGCAGACACTAGGCAACACTGCAAGCCCCAATGGAGCGATAGAGGAAGAAGAAGAGTCCCTCAACCCCCAGCAAACACCATCAGTTGAGCAATCTTGATGTATCCCTACTGTCAGGCAATTTTACATTTTTTTTCCATTTATGCTATACAGTCATGCATATATTTATTGTTGGATTAATGAAAATGGATTAATGACAAGCTATCTTTACTATGTGGGTGGCATATTATGTAAAGTTTTGCATTTATCTTGCTAAGTATTGCATGCTAGTAATGCAATAGTTTGATGCGATTAGGCCCTTTGTGGGCCCCATGCCAATTTAGGGCCATGGCAAGAAGGCCATTGCTAGTTTAAGGCCATTGTGGGCTACAACGATTACTACTTTAAGGCCATTTTACGCTGCAAATAAAAAGACAAAGTGCTGCTAGTTTTAGGCCTTGGTGGGCTGCAATGATAATTTTAGGTCATTCTAGGCCAATGTGATGAAAGAAAAAGGATTGCCAATTTTAGGCCGTAGCAAGCCTTATGCTAGTTTAAGGCCTTTTTGGGCCATGGTGATGTAAGGAAGGTGGCCAATTTTAGGCCATGGTGGACCATATGTAATTTTTTTTTCTTTTTTTTTCTTGTTTGCAATTTTGAATTTTGTGATTTTTATGTATTTTAATGTTTTTTTAACATGTAGGAAAACTAAGCGAAATGTATAGGCAAAAGGAATGAATATGTAATAAAATGAATGATGCAAGACACAAGAAATCATGCGAAATGTAACTAGTTAAGCAAAAGGCAAATAAGGCATGCAAAGGTTAGGGGAAAGTAGGCACCTAGCACATGTTCAACTAAGGGGATGCCTTAGTCGTGTAGTTGCTTCCTAAACCGATGTAGGTTGTGGGGTGCATAGGGCCTAGGTAGCACAAGGTAATATTCACCTAGATCCTCATCCATGATGCTAAAGGGCAACTCTTCCCATAGAGCTTCCTCGAGGAGGTCATCGGCTTCTTTTGGTTCTTTGGGTGGGTCTATCAGACAAGGTCGACCCTCATCCTTCATGGTTAGCATGTCATAAGGGAACTCTACCCTTGACCCTTGTTTCATGCCAAGGTTGTTGATGATTGGAGGGGCTGCATTGTCACCATGTATAATCACTTCTCCACCTTGGTACAAAAGGTAGATTTCTTGGTGGATGAGCAAGGAAATAGCCCATAATTGGGCTAGCCAGCCTTCCCAGGATTAGGTTGAACTCAAGCATCTCCTCAATGACAATAAATTCAACTGTTGTGGAGAATTATTTCCCTACCATGAAATCTATCATAACCATCCTCCTTATGACAATGTGTGACCCATTAAAGGACTTTAGATACATTGTCTTCATGGGTTTGATTTGGTTGATGACATTGAGTTGATCAATGACTGGGAATGAGATGACATTAGTTGCTGCCCTGTTGTTGATGTGTACCCTGCTTACATTGCCCTATGCGAATTGTTATGAACATTAGTGTAGTGATGACCTAACCCTTTTTAGGGTTAAATTTAATTGCCTCATCGTGAAATGCTAGGGGTGTTGAACTCAATTCATGTGGTGTGGGGGAAAGCATGACAACAAGGATGACTTGTTCATCTACTAGGATGTCCTCTTTAACAAGAATAGAGGTCAACATGTGAACTAATGCTTCATAGTAAGCAAAAGAGGTCATGACCATGTCGTACAAGCTTAAGGTTGTGTTTTTTTGTTTTAAAGCATGTTTGACTTGTGCTAATGCATCTAGGAAATCCTTACGTCTATCAATTACTTTGTTGGCCTTCATTTCCTCCATGCAGTCTAAGAGATGGATCTCTCAGGGAGGAGACTTGGGCTTTGCTTGCTTTGTCTACTTTTGAGCCTCAGTGCTCGATTGTTGATTACTTACTGTGGTTGTTTTGATTGACATGGCCATGGGAAAAGAAGATAAGGGGATGAGCTTAGGTGGACCTAGCTCCAAGCATTCCCTAATTATTTCGTTAGCGAGGTGCTTATTGGGCCTCCTAGGCTACCACCTAGACTGCCTAGTGTTGTATGTAGGATGAGGCCTTGGGCAAGGAGGGCCTAACATAGTCCCCACCACCAGACTCTGAGTAGGCGAGGAGTCTACACATTGATAAACCCTAATGATGAAAGGTTTCTAAGTTACTATCACTGTAATGTGATGCAGAGCCCTAACGACAAAAGGTGTAATGGGCACCCAAGGTGGTACTCTAATAACAAAAGGAAACCTTGAACTAATTAACACTGAGGAGGCCCCAATGTTACCAAAGGGCACACAAATCACAAATGATTCTTGTGTTGATTCTAAGTCATCCTCAATGTTGATACCATTGATAACATAGCCTACACCACTTGTGTTGAGAGGGTCTTTATAGACCTTCATTAATTGATTTTCCAAGCAAACTGTGTTGGTTGTGTCAAGAACCAGTTGGCCTTGGCCAATCATGCATTGTGTGTCATCCCATAAGGCCATGTAGAAATTTGGATCATGGCCAAGCAATTAATGGTAATGGTAGAATTGGTGCAACTTGAAATGTTTAGGGACTAGAGACTCATTTGATGTAGTTACTAATGGATTTCTGAGAAGCTCACAGTAGCGATCATGACACTTGCGAGCATCCTCAAACATCTACTTATACTAGATATACCTAGTGTTAAGCAGCTAACCCAAGAGCTCCAACAACTTGATGGGCAATAATGTGTACTTTGAGTGATCCTTGCACTCAAAGTTCAGCCTTGGGGCAGCTTGTCCTATCGTTGTCGATGGTGCAGATTCATTGGTCACTACAAGGCTAGAGCTAGAGGCCTTACTATTGGCTGAAGCCTTAGGTGCCTTGGCCATTGGTTTGGCATTGTTTGGCTTGAACTCATTGGCCACCATTGCAAGAGTTGTGGTTGCCTTGCCCTTTTCCTTGTCTTTCTTTGCATGCACATTTTTGTAGGCTATGTAGGTTAGGTCCTTACTAGCTTCTGCTACATCCTAAATGCTATTCATTTGAACAAACATCTAGCTCAGGGAGTGCAGGGCAAGGTAATACAGCTTTGACTTGATGAAGTTGTTCACTACACCTTTGAAAATGTCCAATAGGTGGGTTTCAGCGACGGGTTTGTGAATTTTGTTAAGTGTAGTGCTCCAATGCTAAATGAATTTTTGTATGGGCTCTGAGTGGCCCTACTTAATTTTCATTAGTTGATCTAGGATCACCTCAAGCTTCAAGTTGTACTTGAAGCGAGTGACAAATTGATTGAGTAATTCCTCCAAGGAAGATATGGAGGCCCTAGGGAGCACACAGTACTAGTTTAGTGCCTTGCTAGTCAAGGACATGGCAAACACATGAATGATTGCATGTGACCATGCCTACAATAAAAGGCATTTAGAATGGAAGGTCACTATATTAGCATTAGGATCCCCTTCACTATTGTATTTAGTGAACTAGGGAAGTTGGACTCTAGGAGGTAGGGTTAGTGATGGGACCGCAGGACTAATTGGTTTGTCCTAGTAAAAGTCTGTCATGTGAACCATTTCGAAGAAGGAGGCTCTAAGCCACTTAACTTATTCAATGAGCATCTAAATGAGCTAGAATGCTTAGTCCAAGCTCAAGGTGGACACAGTGGGCTATGCCGATTGTGTTGCCCACTATGCTTCTTGAGTGGCCCACATCCCCATTGTGGGTTGCATGACCACATGAGATGCCTATTACATGTGTTGTTGCATATATTGTTGTGTATGCTCCTACATGGGCAAAGAGGCTAGGGCCCACCATGTGGTTGTGGCTTGTGCCATGGTAGGGGATGCTGACAGGACAAGCGGAACATATGACACCTAAGTCAGTGGCAATTGGAACATCTACATAATGTGCATGTAAGGCTGCATCAGCATCATAAATGCCAGCTAGAAGGATTATGCAAACTATGCAGACATCATGAAGGGGAGGGTGGAAAATAGGCCTACACCTTAATGTGTGTGATGCACAAAGGTTGGAATGACAAATGGTCCTGCACCCTAATGCACATGCACCGAATGACTTGCCACCACAAGGGTTAACCTGGGAGATGATGAAGAGGATGTAATCATGTAACAGAATGTGGATGGTTGGGATTGCAAAGGGATGAAACTAGAGGTAGCCTGCTGGAAGAAGGAATAAAAGGGGTTCCCATTTTCTGAATGAGCTTTGAACTCATTCTGCCCATCCTATAGGGGCTCCTCATAATTGGTTGTCGTGTCATGCTTATTCGACCCACCTAGTCGAATGAGTTGGTCGAGCAACCACCAAAAGGTTTTAGTGAGCAGAATGAAATCGTTAGGGGCAAGGAAGTATTCCCTCCTATTCTAGTGTATGATTTCATAACTCCATTTGGTATCTATTTTTTATAAATCTAGGGATAGACCTACCTAGAGTTTCACACAAAGGAAGTTATATTTCTTGTCCTCGAGTACTATGTCCTCAAGTAGTTGGTTACGTATTTTGAGCGATTGCCTCTCCACCAAAGTAGACCCTCTAGCCCTAGGAAGATCAATTGTGATCTCCCATTGACCAAGTCAAACAACGACCACACTTAGGACAAAGGTCGAGGGTTGCTCAAGTTTCATTATGCTATGTGAAAAATGCAAACATTACATATGCTAAAGAAAAATGGCTAAGTATAGAATTGCTGAAAAATGGCTAAGTAAGAATATGTTGAAAAATGATGAGAAAATGGCTAAGTTTGAAAATGTTGCTGAAGAAAAACTAACTCTGGTGTGCTACACTCACTACATTGAGGCCTACTACGCTCTCTTGAGCACACAAAGTTTTGGCTAAGTACCAAAGGTACGCTTTGGCTTTCGTTTAGCAGGGTTCCAAGGGAACTAACAACTAGGTCTAATCTACACCAACTGACTTGTAGACAACTCCTACGCTAGCTATGATCCAGCTACTATCGTGGCTGGTCCACAGGGGTGTTGAGCCTGTGCTAGCTTCAAGCTAATAACAAAGGTGCAGAGAGCACATGGGACTACCGCTAAACGTAGAAAAAAATGGCACAGCCCTCCTTCTAATGCTAGAAAACTATAGTGACCAAAAACGTCGATGGCTAGAATGGTCACACCGAGGGGTCCATTGGCTACAATATAGCCCTAACACAACCCCCATCTAAAGGGCCATTGTTGGAGGGGAAAAATGAAGGTGGAGCGCCTAGGATGGTCTTGTCAATCAAACCAGGACTTACGGATTGTTTCGATGAATGGGTGCTAGGGGTCTGCACGGTAATTGTAATGGTACTGGAACCGATTAAGCCTAAATGTAGTAGGGTTTTCTAATGTGAAAATGATGGTGTGAGCATGCAAATGCGTGCAAAATAGTAAAAAAATATGTGTAATGCTAACTGCCAAAGAAAATGCTTGAAATGCAAAGGAGTTTGAGAGAGAAAGAATGGCACCACCCCAAACGAGGGGAGCATAGCAATTATAAAAGAGAGGTGAGGAGGTACATGGTGTACAAATGAGCATAGTAGGCAACGTAGTCATAGTCTCTGGGATGTTCGGGTTATGGGAATTAACATCCACTATGAAGTCTGAGCTTGCTAGGTTGGCTGTCACGGTGTCCTATGAGCTACAATGTGTTGTGGTATTGCCAAGGTGTTAAGGGTGTTTGAGTGCAACGGTGCTAGTGCTAAGGTACCAACTACTAGATGAAAATGTCCACTAAATGCTTCAAAATGTCCACCACTAAATGAAATTGCCAACCAATTTCTAACATGTGAAATGTAGGGGTATTTATAAGGTTAGGGTTAATGTGAAGTGCAGATTGGGCACCACGTGGCAAAGGGTAGTTGAGGCTACACTGACCCTAGCTACACTCCCATTAGAGCAAAATGGACCTACACTCTGGTGTGCTCCAATAGACTCTGAGAGTGCCAAACTGTGACTATGCTACCAAGACTTCATAGGGCAAAGTTGAAAAGACCGCAAAGTACCTACAAATAGTACAAAATGGTGCAATTTGAAGGCTACGCTCTGGGACTACGCTCTCCCCTCTTTCAAGTCAGATCAAGCATAGGTATAATCTTGGGACATAAGGGGATGCAAAGGAGATGCAAATTGCTGATCTTGCTTGCCAAAGAAGTGTTGAGGTTGAGATGGAGGTCGATGCTATGCTCTAGAAGCTTTTGGAGGAAATTCTACATTGCTATGCCAACTATGCTCTAGAGAGTAGCCCAAAAGTTAGGCAAATTCTACAAAAATTGAATTCCAATGCTAGCTACACTCGAGAGCGTAGCAACAAGAGTGAGAGCGTAGCACTAACACTTAAAAAAATTGGCAAAACTTGCAATCTTCATCTAGGCTACACTCTGGAGCATAATAGGAGGGATAGCTTTAGGAGTTAGAAAATTTATCAAAATGCCTCTTCCATGCTAAGCTAGCTTGACAGCTTCTAGCTTGACACTTAGGCAAAACTAGCCACTGAAGTGCATGCTACATGAGCTACACTCTAGAGCATAGCAAAAGCAATGGGAGCATAGCACAACACTTAGAAAAACTTTGCTACTATTGTCAACACTTAGAAACTTTTGCAAATCTATCTCTATGCTGCATGCTACATTGACTATGCTCTGGAGCATAGCCCTAATAGTGGAAGCATGGGCCAAACACTTAGAAAAAAATTTTTCTTGTATTGACACTTAAACAAATTTGCTATTGATGTGTTGTTGCCCAAATTTGGTGGTGTTTTAGCAACGAGGTACCCCTACGCTCAACCATACGAATCACAAAGCGTTTAGGCGTGATTCAATCAAATTTTGTAGACTCTATGTCTTCCAGTACACTAGTCTTCTAGGAAGTAAACCTTGCCCTAATAGTCATTCGTTATCTTCCCAATTACACTTGTGATGTACAAAGATATGGTTAAGTGTAATAAAGGCATATGATTTTTATGATTTTATGTTTTATGTTCTTTGGTACTTGAAGAGAGAGATGAAGTAATTTAAGAACTAATTTAATTTAACTACTTAACTAATCTCTAATTAGTCCTAACATAAGCATCCAATTCCACTTTCTGTACATGTCCTAAACCCACATATCCATTGCTGGGTTACCAAGCACTACACTATTTGGTGCACCAAGCAATAATGCTGCTAGGATTATCAAGCGGATACATGTTTACGCTCGAAGCAGTCATACTTATGCATTTGATCTATTTAGCTTATCTCACTTACTCACTTAATTAGCTTAATTACTGAGAAACATTAAATAAATAACTAAAAACATTAAATGCATGAATAAAACATTTAAACTATCCAGAATGCTACAAAGTTTATCAAGAAGCTTGTCTTTATTACTACACACATTGTCGTGCTCAGGTACAACAGTGCTCAAATAAAGATCCATACACTCAATAACTCCTGCTGCGGGCACTTGCAAAATTATTCTAACTTTTGAATGACAAAACTACAAAGTTTTAACTACTACTATGACTCTACTCCCCATAAACATGACTATGAGCTATTATTTATAGTTTTTGCTACAGGGCTACGTCGACAAGGCTGCATCAATGGGGGCTTGCCAACATGACACTTTGATGCTCATCATACCCCCATGACTAAATGAAAACTCATCCTCAAGTTTCTTTAGAAAATTAGGAAGGTATGGGATTATTGATTAACTATTGACAAAACAAACTGACTTGACAACACTGAGTGCCCGAGTGTACAAATCAACACATTACAAAAATTGTGGTGTTCATGACACAAAAGTAAACACCATAATATGGTAACTCAAAACTAGATAGCACATCCTTTGATGGCATGAAGCTAGTGGAGAATATCAAATAGTCCCAGGTGGTGGAGGCTCCTAAGGTTCTGAAGGACCTTCACTGGCTTCAAGCACATGCAGTGGCTAAGGCAACTTTAGCTATCCTACTGCGACTACAATGTCTAGCGGAAGGCAAAAGGCATCCAATAATGCCTTCATCTTCTACTCCTTACTCTAGGGGTCATTCACAATCCACACAACATCACTAATGTGGGTTGAAATGAGGATATCCCACAAATAGGGCATTACCAAAAACAACTCCTTAACATTGACAAACCAAGTAATGACTTGTTTGAATTCAACATCAAATGCCTTTACTGTGTCCTGTAGCTCTTGGTAGTCATTCATTCTTCTGACTAAGCTCTTGATAGTAGATCTTTGATCAATTTATTTTCCCTTGAGAACTTTGAGTTCAACATTTACCACCACAAGCTTTTACTTCATGTCTTTGTGATGCTTGAACTCAACCTCATACAACAAGTATGAGCTATCCACCTACTTTTCTAATTCTAACCATAGCCATCTAGTAGTCAACATGGCTAGATTTGCATATCAGAGATAGGTAAGCTCCATGTAATTTGTCATCTCCTCAATTTGCAACTCCTTCATGTGGATTTCTACCCTATTATAGGCATTTATCCCATCAATGATAGGCTACCACAATTCTCTTCCTTGCTAGAGTTGTTGAAGGATTTCATTGACTTTTACCTTCACCAACTAAATGTGTTCTTCATTCACTTCTTTTTGTAGACCAACCTGATCTCTGTAATGATCCTTGACTCTATCAAATTTGAGAGCCTATGATTTCCAAGAGGCTACCTTAATCATAGTCTTATAACGAAGGACACAAATGTCCTCCATGGAGAGGTTTTTGCTTTTTGCTACTAATCTCCTTAGTTTTGTATTCACTTCAGCTAGTTGCTCTTGCTGTTAATGGATGAAATTGATTAATTTTTGTTTGTGCTCATCAACATTCTGCAAGAAATGATTCTTTGCGATCAATTGTACATTCTCCCAACGAGTCTAATCCAAGACCTTCTAAATTTTGTGTTGTGTGGCCTTTGCCAAGGATTAGTAAAACACTACCATTTCGATCGCAACCTTAACCCTTTTCAGTCTAGTGTGAAGTTGTTCAAGAGCTTCATCTCTTGTTAGTGTTGGGTTCAAAAATGCAGGATTGGCAATTTGGACTCTTACTTCAACAACATCAATAGCCAAGCATTTGTTTAGCTTTTTGGCTATTTCAAGTTGCCCTTTTAGGATGATGTTTTTACCTACTTATTGCTCTTGTTCACTCAAGAGCCATTCTCAACATTTGTGTAACCGTTGGGCTATTACAGCGATGTCCAACATAGTTGTTTCAGTGGCTGGTGAAGGTGGTGGTTACTACTCTTCTTCTTGAATTATTATTACAGGTATTTTATCTTTCATCATTTCTGTCCAATTAGTGATCAGGGCTTGCCTAACAGCATCATTGGTATAACGAGCTATTCCTCCCCTCTGACAAAGCTTTCTAATCAGGCATGGAAAGGGAAGTACCTTCCTTCTATGTTCATTTTTGTTAAACCACTTATCCATCTCTAAATAGATCAGCTGTGGAAGGTTACTAGGGAATCTCCCACTTAGAGCAATGCATGCATAGGCAAAAAAGACAGTGATTTTACCAGTGTAAACACACCAAACTCCTTGTCATTGAAACCATAGCACTATTGAACCCATTCTTTCTTGATGCTAGGGTCCACCTACATTGGAATCTCAACAAGACTCGTCCCTATTTCTAGCAACCCAAGTACTTCAGCAATGGCCTGCACTGAGTAGGACACTAAGATGTCCTTAAGTTTTATCGTTGATCTAGCCTACTTGTTGTTCCAAAATAAAAATGTCTTTCCCATGTACCACTTCCCAATGGAAGTGAGGATTAGCCACATGAAAGAGGGCTTCGATTGGTCCTGCACTTCTTTTGGTGCTTGCTCTAAGAAAGGGCCAAATTTCAACTCTTTGAGCATCATTTTTTGAACCTCCCTTGATTTGATCTAGTTTAGGCAAGCTTTTGTTAAGGCCACCTCAAGATCTACTTGTTGAGCTAGTGCATCATCCTAGTGAAAGTGTTTAGTTGCTACTACTAGTTTTGGAATCTATTGAATAAATTCCAACTCAGCCTCTTCCCTAATATGACCTGTGGCATGGGTTGCAAGTGGTTCTTCTTAGGCTTTTTCTTGGTCCCTTCCTATTCTAGGCCATTTCTCCCTTGGTTGAGATGGTCCTACTTCCTGTGTGTGTTTCCCTTTTGGTGCCATCTACGGTCACAACACATCCATAGATTAGTAGATATAATGTGTAACTTTAAATTTTTGAATACCTTCTCTTGTTAGTTAGTTACACTTTGGCTAAGGTTGGACCATGGTAGATTTATTATTTTAATATTATTTTATTAATTATTTATTAAGTATTTATTGTAAATGTCACCAAACCTTGTTAGAAATGTTTAACTCTTGTAATTTAGTGTTTAATAGTTGATTTTTTATTTAAACCTTTGTGGGAGTTAGAAAAATGGCAAAAACTTTTTGATCAAAAATGGCACATTTGTGGTCCCCATGACAAAGAGCTTACCTCTAGTAGTTGTAGAGTTAAAGAACAGAGTGATTTGGATAAATAGTTAGGAAGTTATGGTCTCTAGAAGGTTGTGGGCTCTAAAAATTTAAAAAACTCCCTTGGTGTTTATGAGAAAATGTAAAAATTTTAACATGGGATCATGCATATATATAGTATTTTTCTGCAATGTTGACCAAGCCCTATATATGGGGTCTCATATATGGATTTGCCCAAACAATGGGGCCCCATATATGAAGCTCATAGGGAAAATTTTGGAATTTGAATATCTTAAAAAATACAAAGAAATTTTCAATGAAATTAGGGTTCATGGAGTTCCAGAAAAGTCAAGAATATGATGAAATCATTGAAGAGGATCTTTGAAAGCTCAAAAATTAAAAAATTTGATGGAGAATGTGTTTATTGAACAAAATATGTAAAGGAGCACATAGTTTGATGTAGAAGATGGATGTATGAAAGATTCTAATTGCAAGAATGCCTAAGGATAAGGTACTTTACAAACCCAACCAAGAGAGATGTAAGTGGGTCTTCCCCATAGCAGGCACATGCCTCGTTTGCCCTTGCATAACATCAACCTCAGGAGTCAGTGGACCCCATAGATGATTAATGGTCAATGGAAGTTAAGGACTAAAATCCAAAAGATTCTACCTAGGAATTCAAGTACATCAGACCAAGACACCAAATTAAGAACATGGACTTGGGCAATGAGGTGAGTTACAGACAACATAGATGGATGATGGAGAAGGTGGAATGGGATTTCAAACTAAGGTTATAAGAAGTCCCTTGTGAATTTTGTTTTTAAAATGACCTGAGAAGATCCATCCTTAATCCAGACCAAAACCAACCTTTGTCAATGACTTTGCATCACCACTCCAAGACCAATCCAACCCCTTGAGATACAAGAGTGCTCCCACAAAACAATCACCATTCCATGAAGAGAAGGAAAGACAAATAGGAAGTGAGAGAGGGCCTTAGTTAAAGGGAAGCTTCAGGCATGGGTAACATATCTTTCTAGTCCCATAACCAGTGCTTGTAGCCCATTTATTTATCTAAGGGATGTGCTTTGAATTTCCATCCTGTTTTTTTCTTTTTTTCTTTTTTTCTTTTTTTTCTGGATGTTTGTATGGAAACCACACCATGCAAAGACTTTATTTGACATCCTATTATTAGTTAGCATAGAATGATAAGAAGTCCATGAAAACACTCAAGCACCCAAGTAAGTAGAAGAGTACAAAGAGTATTGAATCCCTTTGAAGTCACACCCTATGCAAACCTTTAAATATTTCTCAATTTTAGAAACTACCAAGGTCACAAATTTATTAAAAGTTTATTTAATGAAATGGACCTCAAATTTTCAAAATAAGGAAAACCATAGAGTTTGTGGATGGGCAGATGTCATGGATTCACTGCTTGTTCCATGAAAAAGAAACCATGACTTAGCCATTAGAACAAAAATTCAAAAATAGAAATCAAACATTAGCAAACAAAACATTAAGTACAAACCACGATTAGTAGCAGCTACAACACCACTATGTCCTATGGTAATAAAGCACGTTTATTAGAAAAAATAATGGAAAGTCATATAGAAATAAAGTGAAATATGTATAACAAAGTATAAAATATTCAAAAAAGATAAAACATATTAACGATGTTGTAAAACAAAAATCGAGAAAATCAATAGAGTGAAAAACCAAAAATGGGTAAAAATCAACAAAGTGTAAAACAAAAATGTATAAAATAAAGAAGTGAGAAACTAAAGAGCCATGTGTATGGTTAGCATGGATGGCCATCTCCCCCATGATTGAGTTGGAAGGAGGAGACCTAAAAATTTGAGCATGGTTGTTCATCCATTAAGGTATTTGTTACACTGGCTTACTTTGGCTCATGGAAAGACTTTATTTGTTGGATGTTGATCAACTGCTTTTTGTCTGGGCTCTCAAGTTTATATATGATCATGGCCCTAGAAGGAAAGGTTTGTCCCTCCCACATCGTTTGGAACTTTGTCTTCTAGGATACATGTGTGGGTTCCAATACAAAACCTTATCTCCTAATTGAGATTTTACTTTCCATATTCTAAGCTCATGTGATTGTTTGTTGTATGCTTTATGCACTTCATTCAAATATAGGACCACTAATTGATTTTCATCTAGCACATTCTAGTTGATCAATCTTTTTTTTTATGCTAGGCTCAGGTCAAGGTCCAAGTCACAAGCTATTGAAAGCATACAAAGCTCAGATTAGATTGGAAGCATTGGAAGTTTTCCATACATTAGCTCATAAGGAAAGTAGCCTATGGGGAGTTTCCACATGGAGTAGTAGGCCCAAAGGGCATCATTGATTTTTGTGCTCTAGTCTCTCCTATATTTGCTTATGGTCCTTGTTAGGATCTTTGTAATCTCCCTATTAGTGATTTCTACTTAACTATTGGCTTGGGAGTGATAGGGTCATTACATCCACTTCCAAAAGGTGGCACCTATAAAATGGGTTCCATTGTTAGAAATCAATGCATGCAGCACACCAAACCTATTTACAATATGTTGTTATACAAATTTAGCAGCAGTGGATGATGTACAATTAGTGACGGTTGCTGCTTCTACCCATTTGGTGCAATAATCGACTACTACAATGATGTATGCCTTTCCATTAGACATGGATGTGATGGGATCCATGAAGTCTATGCCTCATATGTTAAAGGATTCCTGTGATTGAATCCACTATTGAGGACCCTCTATTCATGTAGTCATCCCACCATCTCGCAGGATTGAACAAATTGGTGGGTGTCCCTAAAGATTATGGACCAATAGTATCTTGCCAGCAGGATTTTTATGACTATCTGTCTCCCATTATAGTAGCCTCCACAAGGGCCTTCATGAGCATCCTAGAGAATGTGCAATTAGTCCACATCAAGGACACACCAATGAACGAAGCCATCGATTCACATCTTGTAAAGGTATCCATTGATTTCCATGAAGTACTTTATCCAATGAAGAAACTATTATTTCTTCCTGAAGTCTAGATCTTATGGCATCTCCTGAGTGAGAAGGTATGTGAGGATGCCATCATACCATTTTGATTCAACAAGTACTTGATCATTTATCACTCCTTTAAAGAGGAGTTCATCTAAAATTTGATTAGAGAGTGGACTCTCCTCCTCTTTGTTATCCCATTTTAACCGAGAGAGGTGGTCAGCAATCACATTCTCAATACTTTTTCAATCTATCATTGTGAGATTGAATTCCTATAAGATCATGAGCCACTATATGATACAGGAGCTCATTGTTGGCTTGTTCATTAGGAAGTGGATGGCACTGTGATCTATGTGCATAAATACTTTATAGCTAAGCACATAGTGCCTAAACTTTTCCAGAGCATACACCACTACCATTAGTTTTTCTTTTCATGGTGGTGTAATTCAACTGTGCACCCACAATGCTTCAACTCACATACTGGATGTAATATGGATGTTTCTTATCATCCAGCTACATATGCACAACTCCCAAGGCATAATTAGATGCATCTGTCATGATGTGAAATGGTCTAGACCAATCTGGTACTCGTAGAATTGGAGTCTATATAAGCTTCTCCTTTAGCTCCTAGAATGCATGTTTGCACTTCTTGGTTTAGATGAACAATGCATCTTTCTTTGTAAGCTTAACCAATGGCTTTGTGATCTTAGAGAAATTCTTTATGAATCACTGTAGTAGCCAGTGTGTCCAAGGAATGATTAGATGTCTTTAACCATCCTCGTTGGCATGTGATTCCTTGGATGACCCTTATCTTTTCCACGTCTACCTCAATCCCTGCTTGAGTAATTCTATGTCCCAGTACTATGCCTTCCTAGACCGTTAAATGACTTTTCTACCAATTGAGCCTAAGGTTTGTCTTAACACATCTCTTCAGTACTTACTCAAGGTGATCCAAGGCTTGCTCAAATGTAGCCCCATAAGTAGAGAAGTCATCCATAAAGACTTCTATCCCGCTACCAATCTGCTATTGAAAAATGTTAAGGACCAACCATTGAAATGTTGCAAGAGCATTACATAGACCAAATGGCATCTTGCAATATGCAAAAGTCCCCTAAGGACTTGTGAACATTATTTTGGCCTGATCCTTTGGTGCAATCTGGATCTGGTTATAGCCACTATAACCATCCAAGAAGCTATAATAGTAATGCTCGAATATGGTATCCAACACTTGGTCCACAAATGGTAATGGAAAATGACCTTTAAATGTTACCATGTTCAACAACCTAAACTTGATGCAGACTTGTGACTTACCATCTTTCTTTAGCATAATTACAAGTGGACTAACCCACTTACTATCTGTGATGGGATAGATGAACCCTACTTTGAGGAGTTGTTCAATTTCCTCTTTGGCGATCTACTTCAATTTGGGGTTCAGCTACCTCTGCAACTACCTTCTTGGCTTCATGGTTGGGTTACTGTAGATATGATGCTGGCATATCCTTAAATCAATTCTAATTAGTTTAAGATATGACCAAGTAAAGGTTGTTGGCCATTTGTTGACTACCTTCAACAACTTGTCTTTTTGTTCAGGAGTAAGATTTACATTGATAATAATTGGCTTTTTATTTTTCAAAAATGCATACTTCATGCCAGTTGGTAGAGTTTTTAATTCTAGGGGCTCTAGCTTGAAATGATCATGGATTACCAACTCTTCCCAATAGGTATCATCATCTTCATCATCAGAGAGTTGGTGATGAACTTACTCAAGTTTATCCATGCCTTAAACATAAGTACATGTCAGGCTCCTAGAGGATTCCATGCATAGTATGCTATTATCATAATTAGTTGTTAATCACTGGGTGCCCTCTTGTTTTGTGGCTATTGTGTGTAGGCACCTTTGGATGTCGATTTCATGTGCATACTGATTACATGCTTTAATGAATGTACTTTTAATGGACCAGATTTTTTGCATGCAATTACATACATTATCATTGTACGTGATGCATGGAACACGCTTTTTCTCTAGTTGTCCAAATTCATTTTCCTTAGAGATTTCTAAGGAGAGGTCCCTGATGCCCATTTGTGCATCAATAGTGCTTAACCATGGACGTCCCATAATGATGGGGAAGTCACCTTTATAATTTTCTACCTTGATCACCAAAAAATCAATAGGATAGGACCACCCACAAACTATAGTTACAATGTCTTCCACTAATCCCAAAGGAACAGTGATTGATTAACCTGCCAATTCGAAACTAATGTTGCTCTTCTTGAAAGGTGGTAGGTTCCAGGCCTTGTACATGTCATGGGAGATGAGATTGACACTAATACTAGAATCAATAAGAACCTTGCATGGCTCATGTCCAATAATCTATAAGTAAATAAGAGGACTTCTCAAGTCAAATCTCTTTGTGGGAAGGTTGCTAGCCTTGATCTAATCAGAGACAGCATGAGTTAACATCATAGTGCAAATCTGAGGCAGTGTTTGGTTTGAAGGGCTCTTGAATATGTTTGATGTAAAGGATGAGGGTGTTGGAGATATAAGGCAACCAACCACATTGGGTTGTGAGGGTTTGGGAGGACTGTTGGATCAGAAAAATGGTCGTTTCCTAGATTGATTATCTGAACCACTCAGCTAGAAGGATGGTTGTAGATGTAAAGCCCTTGTAGCTTTTTGTTGCTATGGCTATGGGGGAATTTCATCCTATATAAATGGAGCAAGAGGTAACTAGGTTGAGGGTGGAGCAATGTATGTAGATGGATGCAGATGATGGTATGGATATGGGTGCTCCCCTCAAGTAGATGATGAATGAGTTTGATGGTACTATGGGGGATAATAGTGATGTTGCAATGAGGCATGGCTTATAGAGCTTTGTGGAGAAATAGGTTGTTGAACATAGTACCCATATGGATCTAGCTGCTTGTAAGGGTACTACTATCCTGGCGATGGCATCCCCCACAACTATGGTTGTTGCCAATACTGGTATTGCTCATACAGTTGTGGTGGAGCTCCACTTGGATAGTGAGTTTGTTATTGCTTGTAGAACTACCTTGGATTTCCTTGAGAATAAGGTCATCATATGTGTGCTTACCTTTGTGCTAGTCAAGGATTCAACATGTACACCTTGGGTGCTTGCCTTCATGCTAGTCAAGGATTCAACACGTGCATCCTGGACTCTTATAAGTGTGACATCACTGGGCAACATTCCTTAGGATGTTCATACTGACAAATGTCACACCCAACATCATCATCAGAGTCTGTCTCCTCAACTTCTTCTACTACAGCAACTTTTCCCTTATCTCTTTGGTAGGCACATTCAACTTCTTGTTTCCTCTTGCGATCACAATCACTATTTTGCTCTTTGGATTCTTCAACAATATTCATAACAATTTGGAATTTTTCATCTCGAGAGTTCCATAGTTTATCAACCTTTGTTGAAATATCATAAATATATTTTTGGATGAGCAAGGTTTTCCTATTCACCACCTTGTTGAGTGATGCCTCCTCCTCATCACAGAATCATACCTTCCTTTTCCTGATGAAAGGATCCCTATTATATTCTTATGCACTTTCCCTTTTTCACAACTCGCCTTCTTCTTTTGTAACCTACTCTATCAGCCTTTATATCTAATGAGCTCTTAGTTCAAAAAATCTCCCTTGGGCATAAACCCCAAGAGTTCTTCTAGTTTCTTCTCTGAGCCCATCTATGATGTGATAGAGTTGTCCCTCTAAGAATAACCATGGCCATGGCATCGATGTCAAAGAAAATAGTATCTACTCATGATGGCATCCAAGGGCTCATGTGTTCCCTATTTCTAGCCTTGGATTTGCCTTCTCAGATTAGACACTCTGGAGTACGTCTAATATTTATCATTAAATAACTTTAGCATTGTACTCCATCTACGGATGGATTCCAGCTCCAAGGACCAATACCAACTTTTTGCCTCTTTGATGAGTGTCTTGGGAAATATCTTCAATTTTTGCTAATCATTCTCAATGTTTTGTAAGGCACAGGCATCATGAAAGGCTTGTATATGATTCTATGAATTAAAGTTATATCCCTCCTCAAATCTTGGGATGTTATTCATGTCTAAGCATTTGATCTAATTGCCTCTGCAATGTTAAGCATGCTTCGAGTTACCAACAAAGGCTCAACATCATCATGATTTCATTGTTATCGATGATGTCCTCTATTACCCCTTCAATTATTGTGGGCATGGTGATTAGTATTATTGTCTTGTTGTTCACCTCCATCATAGTTGTTCCTTTGGCAATATTTTTCAAAATCAAAAGAAGAGGAAGAAGAAGATGTAGATGAAGAGGGTAAAGAGAGAGGAGGAATGCCATCACCATGGTGTCTACCAACTCCCCTTCAGTTGTTATAGCCACATTCATCAATTTTCTTATCATCTTGATGCTTATTTAAGTCCCTACCTTGACTATCATCTTTCCCTAAACCTAGATTATTGATAGTAGATAGAAAATTCAAGTTAAGCCACACCCCCATCATCAGTAATAACAAGTGGAGAATTTTCAAGTTGAGAACCCCCTGAGGGAGGATCCTCATTGTCATCTTGGTTTATTAGGAACAAGGGGTTGGTGAACCATTTCCCGTTCATAACCTCCTGATGCCTCTCTTGGTGATGATCTCTCCTGCATTGTGTTTTAGTGGGATGGTAGTCCCAATAGTCATAATCATGCACAACTTATTCCTCTTGAAGATCATGGATACCTAACTTCTTGAGATTTTAAAGTAGCATCACAGGCATAGATCAATTAAGAGGCATTACAATGTTGCCTTCCATATCATGCCATCATAGTTGTTCATCTTAATGTAGAATGAAGGTGAAATCAGGCACATACTCACCTAGATGAGTATACATCACTTTACACTCCTAAGGGACCAGCGATTTCGTATCATCTCACTTATGACAAGAAGAATACGTTTTACAAAAATAATAAAATATCGATGTGATTTTGTAATTGTATTATTTGGAAATGATGTTGATCTTAGGGTTCATCCAACAATGTTAATGATATTCACTAAACCTAGATAGCGCATATTTCAACAAAACGAGTCTCCAGAAATGGCACCAATGATGAGTGATGAGGTACCCCTACACTCAACCATATGAATCATGAAGCGTTCACAAACGATCTAATCAAATTTTGCAAACTCTATGTCTTCCACTACACTAGTCTTCTAGGAAGTGAACCTTGCCCTAACAATCATTCATTGTCTTCCCAATTACACTTGTGAGGTACAAAGGTATGGTTAAGTGTAATCAAGGCATATGATTTTTATCGTTTTATGTTTTATGTTCTTTAGTAATTGAAGAGAGAGATGAAGCAATTTAAGAACTAATTTAATTTAACTACTTAACTAATCTTTAACTAGTCCTAACATAAGCATTTGGTCCCTCTTTTTGTACACATCCTGAACGCACGTATCCACTGCTGGGTTACCAAGTGCTACACTATTGGGTGCACCAAGCAATAACGCTACTAGGATTACCAAGCAAATATGTGTTTACACTCGAAGCTATTGTACTTATGTGTTTGATCTATTTAGCTTATCTTGCTTAATCACTTAATTAGCTTAATTACTAAGACATTGAATAAATAACTAAAAACATTAAATGCATGAATAAAACATTTAAACTATCTAGAATGTTGTAAGGTTTATCAAGAAGCTCATCTTTATTATCACACATGTTATCATGCTCAAGTACAATAGTGCTCAAATAAAGATCCATATACTTAATGACTCCTGCTGCGAGCACTTGGGAAAATATTCTAACTTTTGAATGTAAAAACTACAAGAGTTCAACTACTATTATGACTCTACTCTCCATAAACATAGCTATGAGCTCATATTTATAGTTTTTGCTACATCAAAGGGGCCCTATAGAAATAGCAAACGCTATGTCGACACAACCCCAACAATGGGGCAACACCACGTAAATGGGGCCTTGTCGATGGGGGCTCATCAACAAGGCCGCATCAATGGGGGCCTATCGATGCAACACTTTAACATTCATCAAATTGTAAATGGGATAATTAATGACCATGGAATTTCATGCATCATGCTCAATAATTTGTACTTTATTGTTGGTATCAATGGCATGGGTTTGTGCACAATTGGGGTTTTTGTACTTTGTTTTTTTAGCTTTGGTTTTAGGCATTTTCCTTGTTAGTTTGGTGAATTGTAGCTAAGCATTATGTCCCCATCAAGCTATCATTGATGCCATTGGTCAATCTAGAAACATCAAAGAACCTTTATGAACTTGGTACAAATGTAAATGCTTTTTGAGTTATAACCATGAATTGACCATGATTCATCATGCAAATGATGGCCTTAACCATGAGTCATCATGATGTATCCTAGAGGTTAATATGAGAAAATGTATTTTAGTTTTGTGATTTAATTAAAAACTATGTAAACCATGTATCATGATGAGATCACCATGGGTCATGGTTAGGTCAAGGTTCTGCCATTTAAAAAATTGACTAAACCACAGGTTGTGATAGTATCATGGCTAGACCATCATAGGTTTTGATATTTTGCCATTTTTAAGATTTTGTGCCATTTCTGACCACGAGGATTGCATTGATGGGTGATGGGACGCGATATCACGGCCGTCGCGATATCGCATCGTCCCCCGCGATATCGCATACGGGATATAGCGGTGCGCCGTCATATCTATAAATAAGAGGCGGCTCTCCCTTGTTTCCTCATCCTAGGCTAGACAGCAGGGAAACTCTGGTAGATTGATCACTCCAGAGATAGAATATTTTCCATGTGCCCACAGTAGGAGTCCTAAAGTGAACGGATCTTTATTCAAGCAAACATTGTACCTGAACACAAGTTTGTGTACGGCAATAAAGACGAGCTTCTTGGATAAACTTTGCAGTGCATGGAATAGGCTAATTAGGATTTTATTCATTGTTATTTGTTATTCATTATTTACATGCTTTATTAGTTATTAAATCTTTCTCAACCCTTCTCTCATAGTTAAGTGCCTCAGTACGACCACTTTGAGCATGTGCGTTACGCGTGGTGATCCTAGCAACGACTAGCGTTTGGTAACCACGGTTGCATTGGTTCAAGGTGTGAATAGTAAGTGGGAACGGATGTTGATGCTAGGTTAATTTAGACTTAGTTCGTTAATTAGAGTTAGTAATTAGTCTCTTCAACCCTTCACCTCACTAGCATAGGAGATAAAACCAGAAAAGACATAAAAATCATATACCTCAAACTTACTTAACCATGCACCATGACAAAAACAAGTAAGTCTGGGAAGACAACGAATAATTAACCTTAAGTGTTCCATGAGGCATGTAGGCACTTAGTCTGCAGAGTTCGACCGGATCGTGCGTGTTACGCTCGTATTCGTATGGTTGAGTGTAGGGGTACCTCGCCACTCATCATAAGCACCGTTGCCAGGGACTAAGTGTTTGTGCGCTAAGTAGAACATAGGAAATCATTCACATCGTTGGGAGCTTAAACGAACCTTAGGGTTAATTAAACGAAAAAATTATATAATCGTTAATCAACACACCGAATTAAATAACAATGTCTTCTTCACAAGAGCATTACACCACCTAGGAACAATACTAGAGATAGTCGGCAATCTAAAACGCATAACGTAAATCCGCTAGTGCCTCAACAATATAGGGTGGTATATACTCATCCCAATGAGTATATACCTAATTTTACTTTTATCCTCCATCAAGATGAACAAATGCGCTAGAGAGATTTGCAAGGTAACATAGTATTACCTCCAGATCATTTAGTCCCCAACATGCTCCTCCGTGCTTTGGCACAGATCAGCATGACACAGCTCTATGTTGAATACGTTGCGGCAAATTTTGACATGAGGGATTACAATGCCACAGCCACACAATGTTTAAGGAACTCAAGGTAGGAGAGCCAACATACACTGTTGAAGGGTAAAGAGGTCCCACACATCCTAAGTGAAATCGGAGATGGTGAACCACTTATAACTGGTTCTCTATCATAAGATGTTTCCCCCCCTAATGAAAGTGAGGAGGTGGGGTATCAAAACCTATGCTCCATGATACACAACCCTGGTTCTGATCCCCATGAACACCAGCTATTCACTGAGGGAACAACAACACATGACAAGGACAGGCACTCAGATCGTCATCACGATCGGGGCCAAAACCACAGAAGAGAAGGTAGGAAACACCGTCATGGCGATGGTTCTCCTTCTTCTTCCCCTTCTTCACATCATTCACCCTCTCCTTCCACCTCTGGGTGTAGTCATAGAGAGCATAACGATGAGGATAGAGGTAGGAAAAATGAGAGACCTCAACGAGAGAGTCGAGAGAGAGGACAAGGGCATGAACGAAGGGAAAGTAGGGAACAACGTAGACATCATAGATGTCATGAAAGAGATGATTATGACAAGCCCCTACATGCCACCTGAAGCATGTTAAATATAACGGAGGCAATGAGAATACCAACAAGGCATTTAAGAGATAGTCGGATCAAGCGTTTAGACATGAACAATATCCCATGCTTTGAAGGGGGATACAACGCTAATCCGCAACATCATTTATAGGCATTCCATGATGCCTATGCCTTGCAAAACATAGAGAACGAGTGGCACAGAAACTAAAGTTGTTTCCCAGGACACTCATTAAGGAAGAAGAGAGTTGGTACCGGTCCTTAGAACCAGAAACCATTAGGAGGTGGAGTACAATGTTAGAACTCTTCAACGATAAATATCATATGTACTCCAGAGTGTCTAATTTGCATAAGCAGATCCAAGGCTGGAAGCAAGGAACTCATGAACCCTTAGATGCTGCCATGGGCCGATACTATGCATTGTTACATCGTTGCCTAGGCCATGGTTATGCACAGCAAGATCAACTCCTCCACATTGTAGATGGGCTAAGGTATGAAACTAGGAGAACCCTTGGGACTTATGCTTAAGGGAGATTATCAAAAATTAGATCCCATGAAATTCATCGATTTTTGGAGCAAGTAGCCAAAGAAGAAGGTGAGATACAAAAAAGAGAAAGTGTGGAAGAATATAACCGTGATCCCTCTCTTCAAAAGAAGGGAGTAAAATTTTGCAATGAAGAGGATGAGTCACCACTCGAAGAGTTGGTGAATAGGGAAACCTTGCTAATTCAAAAGCTAACAATAGAAGTATCAACTAAGGTGGATCAACTATGGGATTCCTTAGACTCTAGACTTGAAACTATTTTGAAAATCGTAGAGGAGTCTAAGGTGGAACGAAGTAGTGACAAAGATAAGAAAAAGAGGTGAGATTCAGGTCCTGCACATAACAAGGGTAAGGGGAAAATTACTACCTCTGATGAGGTTGTGGACTTAAATACAGATGATGATAGTGGATGTGAGATTTGCCAATATGACCATCCTAAGGTATGTTGTCCAATCATCTCACATCTACAAGAGTCTGGGGTGTATGCACTCAACCCGAGACTCAACAGACAACAGACACCCCGAAGGTTACCTTATCCTCAAGGTAACCCAAGAAAGTTCCACCAACCGTTAACATACTATCCAAGTGGAACTCCACCACAACCCATCGAACAACATCAGTAGTGGCAATACCCACAGTCATGGGGGACGCCACCGCCGAAACAATAGTACCCTTACCGGCAACTTGATCCTTANAGGTATTTCCCACTCAACTGCAACAACCTAATATCACGAGGGCTCCCAATCCTCAATTCTTAGTTGGTTCTAACAATC
>MNCI01006004.1:45970-115435 GCA_015680685.1 Gnetum montanum
CAAGGTGTGAACGGTAAGTGGGAACGGATGCTGATGCTAGGTTAATTTAGACTTAGTTCATTAGTTAGAGTTAGTAATTAGTCTCTTCAACCCTTCACCTCACTAGCATAGGAGATAAAACTAGAAAAGACATAAAAATCATATACCTCAAACTTACTTAACCATACATCGTGACAAATACAAGTCTAGGAAGACAACGAATAATTAACCTTAAGTGTTCTATGAGGCGTGCAGGCACTTAGTCTACGGAGTTCGACCAGATCGCGCGTGTTACACTCATATTCGTATGGTTGAGTGTAGGGGTACCTCGCCACTCATCAATGGGCTAAGATGAAGTCTTATGCATGTTTTGGTCAATTTTAGAGTTGAGTGTTATTACTTTCAATTCCTCATTTTGGAGGTCATATGTATTCCAATGTATGGGCCTAAGTTGTATTCATTACTTTATTATACGATAGTCACTCCACCACTAGCTTCATATTCTTGTGATGTCTTGATGTTTAGATGTTATATTTTGATTAAGCTTAGGTTGGCTGTGACTTGGATGCATTGTTGCAATAGAAGCTAGCACCTCTGGATGCTATTTGGATTCTAATTTCAACTTTATTGATCACTTTATTCATGTTAGAAAAGGGATATGTAAAAAAAAAAAAAAGTTAGAGTGAAAGCTATGAATATATGCATCTTGAAGTTATCTAACCATTGCAACACTTTAGTACAATATAATTACATCGTAGCATATCTTAAAACTAAACTTAGATCAAATAATGAGCTTGTGAAAAAGGGTTGCTATATCACTCTTCCAAAAAAATCCACCACAAGAAAGACCAAAAAAGACATGGGAAAAAATGGTTGAAGATAATATGAAGAAATTGTAAATAAACAAAGATCTAGCTTTAATATCGCATTTAAGGTTATGATGTATAATAGAAAATAAAAAGAGTAAGCATTCAAAATCATGCCAATCTGGCAACTTTGAGTTGTAGAACAATACATCGAGTCAATACATCATATGCATGTTTATAAAACCATAGAACCTCTATAAACATATATATGTAGAAAATAACACTTAACACCTCTTAACCTAGGCTTAGGATAGAAAGGTATTGCTCAGATAAATTAAATTGTAATATAATAAAAATTGATAAGATGATAAGAAAATTAGCAAGCAAAGTAGTAGACATCCTCATAACAAATGCAAAGGGGAAAAAGGAATAAATTAAATATAGAATTGTAATGCCAATATTTCCTTGTGTACAAAACTAACTTGTTCACTAGATAATAATAGCTTGTTGCCCCTAATGCCAAAACTTAAAATAACCAGGACATTAATATAAATAAGATAGTATTCAAGCTTACATCAAGGCTTTGAGCCACCATTGATCCAAAATAACATCCAATAATAAATTTTTTATTAATATTCCAAATTCCAAACTTAAATAAAATTAAAAAATAAAGGTGAAATTACACCAAAGATAGGCAAGTATAAAATATACACATGCCAACCAAAGGGTAATACCAATATAACAATACCAACTAAACATTGTAGCTTAGAAATTACACAAATTTCAAACTTAAATAAATAAAATAAAATAAGCATAAAATCTAGTCTATGCATCAATTTCTCCAACTACTCTTCACTAACACATGTTTTACCTAGAAGGTAAAAACAAAGGGAAAAGTTAGTCCACATGAATAAACAAGAAAAATTAATTATCAATACTCCATTAAGGGTTTTGGATCTAAGCATCAGTTAGCTAAATAGCATAGAAGCTACTACATCAAAAAATGTTGGCACTAAACACATGCAAATATCAAATCACCAAATAAAGAGCATTGCATGGCCAAAATATCTAAACTATAATTCCACCACCATCCAACCCTAAATTTGTGAAATCTAGCATCAAATTCTTAGCTTTAGAATATCAAAAATTGAAATATTTACTCATTATTCATGATAAGATTTTTTGAATCAAACCAAATAGAAACGTGCCTACATGACTTATGTATTATTTCTTATTTTTGGTGCCAAGGTCAACTAGGTGCAACCTCAATTTCTATCATTCACTAGGAGAAGATCCCTCTTCACAGAGCATGGTTAAAGACCATGAGCCATGGACTTTACTATTGCATATAACAAAAGGTTGCAAAACGTCTCGGGACTTCTTTAAAACCAACTAGACACTCTCTTTGTGCTAACTCCACCCAAAATAAAAAGGGAATTACTATGAGATTTCCCATGCATAAGAATCATCAAATAGAAAATTGTTAATAATGAATATGTAAAAGTAAACCAAATCTAGAGTGGTGGGGAAATGTAATTGAAAAAAGATACTAGTCAAGAATGGTCTACCTCATTAAACATGGGACCAAATCAATTAACGTTGAGATGATAACCCATTAAACAAGAATTCCAAATCCTCAAGGATTTTAGTTGTGATTTCTCCTTATTTACTCTCAAATTTGATATGTCAGAATTACATTTTAGACATCAAAACTTAGTGTCCATAACCCTAACAATAAAAAGGAACCTTTCCTACATACATTTCTCATACTAGTATTTCTATATGCAATGTTGTAACTTATGTTGCAACATCTTTTCTAGGTTTCAACAAAAGTTGAGATGATTGTACGGTTGTCAAAAAGCACATCATGATTCATGCAAGCATTAAAGAGATTTTTGCCTTCTAAACACAAGCCACTAGAGGACAAATCATGCTTGAAAATCTTAAAATGAGCTAGAAACCCTAGACATTTGGTAGATAGTAATGAAATCTAAATTATGTTAAAATGGAATAAAATTCATAATGACATTTAGACATGATAATAAAAACATAGACCCAAATCTAAATTCTAGAAATTCATTTTGTCAAACATATGCTACCAAGATGGAATGTAAAATAACCAAATAGATCTAAAACCTAAAAATGAACATTGTAATAAATTTTTCTACTTAATTTGAAATATTACTATAAAAACCCTCATGTGGTAGAGATCTTCTAAATAGGCTCAAATCCTAAGTAGAGGCAACAAGTTAATCATTGAATCCTAATGAGATATAAAATAGAAACTTAGAAAGGAAAGCACTTACATAGATCTCAAAGGTTACGTAGACTTGGTTATGGCTATTTTCCTATTCAGTAAGGTTTCCCTCTCGCTCAATCTCCCAAATGTTAGTAAAGTAAATGAATGATCTTTAATGAAAGGGTTATAACATATTTATATTCATAAGAGCATGCTAGGATCTAACCAATGAGTGATTACTAATAGGTACTAAAACCCTAAAGAAAATGCATGTAGCCCAAATATAAAATTAAAATATAAATTTTATTTCTAAAAATGGATCTAATTCCCAATGTTGGTCCTCCCAAGTTCATCTAAGTATTGCTTAGCAAGCTATATAAAAAACACACATGTTAACCAACGTCTAGGGCTTAAACCTAGTTATAACCATCTATAGGGTTACTATACTTCCTACCATCTTAGGAAATGAAATATAAAGTATATTAATTAATTACTAAATTAGTACAAGAATATGTCATACATATAACAATTAAGGGATACCACATGTCCAATGTAGAATCTCATTTGCTAATGATCTATCTAATAGCAGATACCTGATTACTTAAAACTCTAACAAAGGGGTTAGTACAATGAGGTGTAAACCTCATGGTAAGTCTCTTAATTTGAAAGCTCCAAGTCATGGGTTCAATTATGGTGGGCAATGCTAAGTTATAATGTTCTAATTGCACTATATATTTTTGGGTGTATCTATATTACAATTATTTTGTGGTTCTAGCATCCCTAACAAAGGGCCTAGTGCACATAAGCTAAAAATAAAATAATTGAAATATAAAATATACATTATAAAACTAATTATAAGGCACATAGCTCAATCATGTAAATATACCCAAAATACAGCTTGCAAGCATGGCATACCAAGGTAAAAGTTACAAACATGAGGCATAGGCTAGTTAAACAACACATTAAACGTTCAAACCATAAGACATACTAATAAGGAAGATGCATCTAAAACCAAGATGTTACATAAGAGATGACATAAAGATTTATCAAACTCTACTTGCACTATCATGCCCTCTAGCACTACTTGAAAAAAAAAAGAGGATATTAGTTTAAAGTATAGGTACACATAACAATGAGGTGTTAGCCTAATGGTATGGTTCTTAGCTTGGTAACCCTAGGTCATAGGTTCGATTCTACTAGGTAGCACTCAGTTATAAACTTCTATAAATCTTAGGGTATACCAAAACATGCGTCCTGCAACACAACCCACCCCGTGCCCTTCCAAAGTAGAGGTACACTACATACACCTCTTGATTGACTCAAGGATAGTCCTAGAGCTAGGCATCAATACATGGGTAGTGTCTTGTTAGCTTGTTAGTCAATCAAGCATATGCAAATCTTGATTATAAAAAATGACAATTGAAAAAGTATAACATATCCTCCATGAGCGAACCTACAGCTTAGGGAGCTTGCAAGACAACCTACCATCATCGTTAGAGATCATTAATAACTAGCACCCCAAACTCAGTGTAAATCATGTTATAATACTTCTCTTAGAATGTGTTGTACTCACATGCCTATTTATTTATTAGTTTTGCATCCCATATATCCATCTATAAGAGTTTGAACCTACAAGACTCAACCTAGTGCCTTGAGTAAATTTCCAACTCATGGATTCTATATTGGTGTTAACAAAATGTACCTACTGAATTGCTATCCATCTAAAGACATGTCATGCCAGAGATTATATTTGAAAATTCTTTCTCTTATTTGGGTTAGGGCTTGACATATAAGAGGCATGTTACTACAACACAACGAGGGCAAATCCAATTGCAACTTTAGGACTTCCAACAACTTACCAACCTCATTCTTGGTGTTAGCTTCAAAAATAAAAAATCAAAATACAATTATCCCTTACAAGTGAGCAATCAACTCTTGAGGAAAGAAACATCTTAATTAAAAGATCAACTTAGTCATAATATAAAATATGATCCAATGTAAGCATAGCAAATAAGACACATAGGTGGTGGTAGGCTATTGAATCACATCAACCATCTTGAGTGATTTAATAACCTAGGTATAGTAGGAAACATAGTTCTATCCATTAGCATGAGTAACCCAAGAACTCCCATGTCACTGTTTAAACACCAATACATGTATTCTATTGAACTTTCTTTCTCTATGTTTAAACCAACAAGACATCTTTAAGGGAAATTAATACATCATACCTTTTGACCCATGTTTGATAAAATAAGACTCTTATTGGGTTTATATCTCCTAATGCATGCTTTTTGATGAATCATGGTTTTCGGGGACTACGTATACTAGGCCCCGTATACGTGGCCCCATATATTAGGCCCCGTATACTAAGCCCACTACGTATACTAGGCCCCGTATATGCAGCCCCCTTTACCCAACATCTATTCTAGCCTATAAATAAGTGGCCCTCCGCCACGCCTAGGCATCTTTTGGGTTAATTGTAGGGAGGTTCTTGCAGTTTGTTTTCGTAGGAGTTAGAATATTTTCCCAAGTGCATGCCCGTAGTGTGATGCTTGTAATTGTATAGAACCTTTATTCGAGTGTGACGTACTTGGACACGCACATGATCAGCAATAAAGATTGAGATTACTTCATCATTGCAGCATTCACTTAGTTTTAATTATTTAATTGTTATTGTTATTTATTGTTTTCTTAGTTTATATTTCTTTATCATCATTTACTATTCTTGTTGTTAAACACAGAGTGAGTACGACTTAATCACAAGCATTTAAGTGTGACTACTTGGTAACCCAGTAGCGTACCTAGGATCTACGCTTGGTAATCCCAATAGTAGTCACGCACGAGGTCTAAGATGTGTGCGGATGATTAAGGGACGAATGCTCATCGCACTTAGGCTAGCTTAGACTTCATTTTCTATTGCTTATTAGTTTAATTAAGATTATTTTCCATTGTCTCTAGGAGTAGCACTAGTTTAGGATCATATCATACGCCTCACTCTCGACTAAACCATACGTGACAAAGCAAATACTAGTCCAGGTGGGAAGACAGCAAACTACGATCAACGTGTAACTATCTAGATACCACAACTAGCCTATCCACCGAGTTCAACCGGATCATGCGTGAACGCTCATATTCGTATGGTTAAGTGTAGGGGTACCTCGCCACTCATCATTGGCGCCATTGTCGGGGATGGTGCTAGTTATCTAGATTAGTTATATCATACAAGGTCGCTGTATAGGAATTAACGATATATCTTTTCGAAAGAAATAATTATTAAAAAAAGTCACATATAAATTCACACACAATTTAACAACCATGTCTATCCTACAAGACTATAATAATGCCACATCTAGTGAGGCAATTCATTGGAGAACCAACGAATACTATGATAATGAAGATTGGAGTACGCAACCCGAAGTGGGGGTTTCTTATAAACATAAACAAAGACAACATCGTCCCAACGCACAAAAGCATAACATACCTGGTGACGATGAACCCTACTGGCCACTACAAGCTTAACGGAAATACAAGAGGCTGTTCGAATAGCCCGCAGGCATCGTAAGGAAAGTTGTCTACTCGTGCTTGATTTAAATAACTTTTCCAAGTTTTCAGGAGGCTATGATTCAGATCCGCAACAACATTTACAAGCCTTCTATGCCTGTACATGGAACAATATTGATAATGGGTGGCAAAAACTTAAGCTCTTTCCTCTGACACTCGTGGGCTAAGCAAAAGTATGGCATAGGTCATTAAAACCAAAATTAATTCGATGTTGGCCAACAATGGTAGAACTTTTCAATGAAAGATATCAAACCTATGCGAGAGTGTCAGCCTTGAGGAGACAAATCCAAGAATGGAAACAAGCACAACATGAACCCTTGGACATGGCCTTAGAAAGATATTATGCACTGTTAAATAACTGCCTAGGCCATGGGTTCTCCAAAGAGAGGCTAATGTATCATATCATAGATGGGCTCCGTAATGAAACAAGGGAGACCCTAGGGATGTACGCCCAAGATCAACTATATGAGCTACGAACCCATCAACTCCAAGAGCTTATTAAGCGGATAGCGAACGAAGAAGGAGAAATAGCCAAATGGGAGAATGTTGAAAGTTCTCAACAGGACCAAAATCTTAACTCAACAAGGGTCCATGATCATGAAGAGGAGAAATCAACTCACGTTGAGGAGGTGGAATCATCTTTGCCAATACTACAATCACTAGATGAAATTGAGGCAAAGATCAATAAGATGACGAACTGGGTACATGAAAGATGTGGAGAATATGCCAACATTATTAGAGGAAAAACTATGCCAAATCGAGAAATAGGATAGGACACCATGTGAAAATCAAAACAAAGGGTTGAAGAGAATAAGGATAAGAACTCAATTGCCAATCATACGTATCAATGTAATATTTGCTTGTACGATCACCCCAAAGGTCAATGTCCAATCTTGTCACATTTACATGAGCATTAGGGAGGAACGTTACATCCAGAGTTCGTACAAACATACTGTGTCCAACCATAGTGGCAAAAACCTCAGTCGTGGGGGAGGCCACCGCCAACTGGACCATACCCTTCGTATGTCTCAGCACCAAATGCTTATTATGTTCAACACCCTGTTTCTCCAACAAGATCAGCATCCTCTACCTCACCTCATCGTTATCATTCTCCCGAGTACTATCCATCCATGTCCTCTCCAACAAAAGCACCACCTCATGTGCCTTACACTTTTCCTCAATCTTAATATTCTCATACTTCATCCCCTTCTACATCACTGCTAGCTATGCCTGAAGATTTTGCACCACAGCACCAACCTGCAAACGCTACTTGTGCTGCTACTATCAATAGCAGTGGAGGTCCTTTACAACATCGAAGGTGTCCCTTCTTTAGACATGACTGTCGAAAGGGACATCATAGTTCAGAAACCACTGCACCCGCCAACTTAGCACAAATCCAACATTGTGGTGCATCTTCCTCTTCGAACCCAACGCCTCATGCTACCTTATCAAGGCCACCACTCAATACTCCAACAACCATGGGGCCCAATGAATATTGTCACATGGGGAGACATGTTGATCCTTGCATACCATCTTACGGTCACAAGTACCATAGTGGGTCAACTCCTTATAAATTAACCACATCTTATAACTTGCCCCACTATGTCAACTCTAATCAAGTGTGTGAACCCTAATAGGGTAAGTATGAATATTTTCAATATGTAAGGATCCCCACCTTCCATTTATTAATTCTAGCCATGCTCAACCGTTTAGTTATGGGAGGTATACTCCATTCTAACAACACATAATTAATAAATGTTTTTTTGTTTCTTTCATTTTTCAACTTTTTGTTTTCCAATTTTTTACCTTTTAATTTATTGTTTTATCCTTCTATCTTTTTATGAGTAATCTCCTCTTTTAAACATATATAATCATATTAGAATTTTATAACTTAGTATTTTCTATCAATTGAACCCATAACTTGAAATTTCAAAATAAAAAATCTCAGCGCATGACGAAGATATAGCTAATTACACCTACTTTGCAGTTCCCCTCCAACCTGTTTTATACCTCAAAAGAGTTTGACCTTGTGTGGAGATTGATGATGACTTTTGCAGGATGATCATGAGAAATAAACTAAATTCGCTACATGCAATGGCACGATCAAGGGGTGTCATGATTAGGCAGCCAGCCAATAACAGGGTCATAAACGCAACCCAAATCAGCCTTCCTCTTAAATCTCCATCAAGTCAAGCCATGCCATGCCATGCCAACACGATACCCATCTAAACACGACATTCCACGCTTATCATCATCCATGCATGTGCATGTGCATGTGCTGTTAATAGTAATAATCATAATCATCATCATCATCCGGTCATGTGTAATGTGAGAGTGCGCTAGCGTCCAAATGGGTGGGTCCCTGCCATGCTAAAACTCGTTTAAAACTTTTTTAAGAAAAACCAATCCCATTCAAAAAACATACCGCTACCATAAGAGCCCTCCCAAAACCAACCATACGCTGATTCGAAACTATCTTAAATTAGCAAGGGTGCTTTATTCTAAAAATAAAAGGGGCGAAAAAAAAAAAAAACACAATCGTTTAAACCAGCGATTCCAAACTTGTGCGCTATCTTATGATAAGGATAAAAGAAAAAATTCAAATTCACCGAGTCGATGCAAGTTTTATCGGGAAAATTAAGCGATTAAACACATAATAAGTGTGTTATGGGAAAGAAGAAACAGGCATGTGCGGAAAAGTATCTTGGGCAATTGAAACTCTCTCTCTCTCGGCGGCGGCGGCTGGCGGCTGGCGGCTTTGATTTGATCATCTGCTGCGTTCGTTCACTTTGACCCAATGCAAATGCAAATGAAAATGAAAAATGAAAATGAAAATGCAGATGCAAATTCACTCTTGATTTGCTTCTCGTCGCTTCTGATACTGGGCATTTTCATTTTATCATCTTCAATGTTATGTTTGGGTTTCTTGTTTTCAATATTGGAGCTTCCCATTGCAGGAACAGGAGCAGTTAAAAAAAAAATCTAAAAGAATTGCTGTGGTTCGTTCCTTGCTACTGTAATTGTTGTTAGAAGGCCCTGTGTTTTTTCTCTCGCTCTTGCTCATAGTACAGTACTTCTAGAAGATCCATTGGCCAGTAGCCCATAGCATACAGCTAAAGCTTTGGTAACTTTGGCTGCCACCTCATCATCTATTCTGTTCGGTATGTACGTATGGATTTTCAAAAATAAAAATTTTCGAGGTTTCTGCCTTTCACTCTGCCTCTGTGTGTCTAGGTTTTGATTAGTTTAATCCAGAGAAGAGAGAGAGAGAGAGAGAGCGAGAAGCGTTGTGGTTCTGTAAGTCGTCGTCAATTTCCATTTTGCATGCTTCTGCTGCGGCTCATAGCGATGGATTGGATTTCGATGCTTGTGCGGTGTGTGAGGTTAGCAGTAGCAGTGACATAGTCTCCGGAGGGAGGCGTATTTTGTTGAATGGTATATAAAAAACTCGGCCTTTTTCTTTTGCGCGCGGACGGGGTTGCAGCAGCAATAGGAATTGCAATTGCAACTGCAATTGCGATTAATTGGAATTTTGTTCGTTGTTTCTGTGACGCTGCTGTGGCCCTTGTTTTACGACCTTGTGTTGTGGTGCTGCTCGCCTCGTCTGTGTCTGTGGAAAAGCCTCTTACGGCTGCTCATCAAGCATCGTTTGTTTTCGGGCCACAATTGATTGCGTTATATTATCATCTAGGGTTTCTCCACCTGCGCAGTACGAAACGCTTCGCTGAATTCCGAAGATTTCAAAAGCTTCTCTCTTTGGATTCTGAAAATTTCGAAAGTTGTTCTCCTTTGATCCGGGCCGAAAAGAGAGTGTGCTTGGAAAGGTCATCGTCGGCAACATCAGCTACTGTAGAAGAAGAAGAAGAAGAAGAGAGTAGAAGAAATTGTTCATGTGTTGATGATCTATGGAAGAAGCAAAACGCCGTTCATGTTCCTGGCATACTTGGATGAGCAGTTCTGCGGCATGGTCTAGGGAAGGCAGACAGGACAGAATTTTTCTTTCGTGCTGCTCGAGTTGTCTGCTGCCGCCGCCACAGGGTTTTGGTAAAGTTTACTGCCATTAAGGAGTGTCGAGAATTTTGATCCGTGGCGGTTTCTTCTCGGATTGTGCAAGTTTAGAGCTTTGCTGCTGGAACTGCTGTTTGGTTGCGGTTGCGATTGTGCTTTCGGTTTGGTGCGCATTAGAAGAAGACAAGGCAATGATGATTTCGAGAGGTTTGTTCGGATGGTCGCCTCCGCATATTCAGCCTCTGACGCCTGTTTCGGAGGTGTCAGAGCCGCCGGAGTCGCCTTCGCCGTATTTGGAGCCGAGCACGGAGACGATGCAGATGGAGGAAGATGGCGCCATGGAAGAGGCGGAGGAGATGGAGCCTCCACCGGCCGCCGTGCCCTTCATGCGACTATTCGCTTGTGCCGATTGCTTCGACTGGTTTTTGATGATCGTCGGATCTGTGGCCGCTGTTGCACATGGCGCTGCACTGGTCATATACTTGCACTTCTTCGGGAAGGTTATCAATTTGATCAAATCTGAAGGCATACTCAAGGGAGATCGTCTGAACGATGAATTTAGAAAGGTCTGTTTGCGGCTGTTGGAATTGCGTGATCATTTAAAATATTTAACCTATTTGTCGAAAAACTAGTATAAACAAAAAATTTTAACACGGAATTTTCTTGGAGAAAATACTATGCAACTGAACACTATAGCTCAGATCGGCGTACGATCATCTGTTTTCAGGAAATGTCACTCGTCCGATGCTTACAGGCATCTAACCCTGCAGTTTTGCCTTTATGTCGAATCTCTTAAGATAAACAGGTGGCAGCTCCTTTTCTTACTGGCGAAATTTAGATAAAATGTTAAACATATATTGATGACTATTGAGATGTAACTGTTGCCAGTTGAACATGTATTTAATGGTGACATTAAATATGCATACATCTGATTATTGAAACTTTTTTTTTGTTTTTGTTTTTGGTTGGTGCAGCATGCCCTTCATTTTATTTACATTTCTGTAGCTGTCTTTGTTGCTGGTTGGATTGGTAAGGAAATTTCTTGTTTCAATGTATCGTACCAGTTAATCAAAACGAGTAATTGTTTAACATCTGTTTGTTGAGACGAAAGCACAGTTTTCCCTCTTAGTTTCCTTATTAGAAACAAATAATTGTTCATGAAGTTTGTTATAATTAGTTTTTTAGCCATTTTCTGTTTTTGCATTTTATTTATTGGTTGTTTTGGGCAATAGAGGTACTATGCTGGATATTTACCGGAGAAAGGCAGACAGCTGTCATCAGGTCTAGATATGTGCAAGTGCTGTTGAATCAGGACATGGGGTTTTTTGATACTTATGGAAATAATGGAGATATTGTAAGCCAGGTCTTGAGTGATGTACTCTTAATACAATCTGCCTTGAGTGAGAAGGTATGCAATGGCCGTGAGATTACTTTCTGGGATCAAAATGGCTCCTGGTTGTTTCATTTTTTTGGTTTATAAAAAATTCTTCGCTCATTGCGAAAAAAATAAAGCAAGAAAAAATTACGTAATGGTTTTCTCGGTACTTGCATATATGATAATGTGATGATACGATGTTGCAGGTTGGCAATTATGTACATAACATGGCGACCTTCTTTGGGGGGCTTGCCGTGGGATTTACAAACAGCTGGCAAATAGCACTTTTGACTCTTGCTACAGGTCCGTTTATTGTAACTGCAGGAGGTGTATCTAATATCTTTCTTCACAAGCTTGCTGAAAATATTCAGGATGCTTATGCGGAAGCTGCAAGCATAGCAGAGCAGGTAACAAACATGCTAACATGCAAACAGTGCGTCACGTATTTTGGCACTTAGCAGGATTCCTTAGAAGTATGGTTGATTATTTTTTTAAAAAAATTAGGAGTCTCTAGTAAAACAAGGTTGAAAGTATTTTAATTATTGTGTTCTAGGCTATTGGATTTGTTTGGCAATGTAAGCCACTCTGAATAATGAAGTGTGCAAACTGTTTTACCTGGCTTTTAAGTTTATCTTTTCCTTGCAGGCTATTGCTTATATTCGAACATTATATGCCTTCGCAAATGAAACCTTGGCAAAATACTCATATGCAACTTCACTTCAGGCTACATTGAGATATGGTATACAGATAAGTCTTGTGCAGGGATTGGGACTTGGATTCACATATGGACTTGCCATATGCTCCTGTGCGTTACAACTTTGGTTTGCAAGATATCTTGTTTCACATGACAAAGTTTCTGGTGGGGAAGCAATAACTGCCTTATTTGCCATTATTCTGAGTGGCCTGTAAGTATATTGGTATTTTTTTCACTTTTAGAAGCCATTTCTATTTCAGTAGGCTTATAATGACATTTATGGCAAGTTCTCATGGATATGTCATTTGGTTTTAAAGACATGAATGTTGTCGTCATTATAACATATTGATGTCTTTTCAGTGGTCTTAATCAAGCGGCTACAAATTTTTATTCATTCGAACAAGGCAGGATTGCTGCTTATAGATTGTATGAAATGATAAGCCGATCACCAGCAAGTACTGATCAAGAAGGAAAAACATTAAGCAATGTTCAAGGGATTATTGAATTTAGAAATGTCTATTTCAGTTACCTTTCTCGTCCAGACATACCCATTTTGAGTGGGTTCTATTTAACTGTACCTGCAAAAAAAACTGTTGCTCTGGTCGGACGTAATGGTTCTGGGAAAAGCAGCATTATTCCTCTAATGGAACGATTTTATGATCCCACACTAGGTGAGTTTGGTTATCTGTGATGCACTTGTTGTACTTTTATTTGCTTGTCAAATTTATTAAATGCCAGTCAACTACAGGAGAGGTTCTTCTTGATGGGGAGAATATTAGAAGCCTAAAAATTCAATGGTTAAGAAGCCAAATAGGTCTGGTAACACAAGAGCCTGCTCTCTTAAGTTTGAGCATCAGAGACAATATTGCATATGGCCGTTCTGGAGTAACTTTTGACCAAATAGAAGAGGCTGCAAAGATTGCTCATGCCCACACATTTATCAGTTCTCTTCGCAGAGGTTATGACACTCAGGTAATTTATTAATCAAGTTCAATGTGCTACAGAATCTTCTGAATTGCAAGTTGTATAAATTCAATTTCTCATTGGATGGTTATTTAGCTTTTCAGATTGGAAGCGGTGGTCTGGCTCTAACAGAAGATCAAAAAATAAAGTTGGCAATTGCAAGGGCCGTTCTATGTAATCCTTGTATTTTATTACTAGATGAAGTTACCGGTTCTTTAGATTTTGAGTCAGAGCGAGCTGTGCAGGAAGCTTTAGATATTCTTATGTTAGGTCGCTCAACTATCATTATTGCACGCCGGCTTTTCCTAATTAGGAATGCCGATTACATTGCTGTTATGGAAGAGGGCCAACTGGTTGAAATGGGTACGCATGATGAATTGTTGTCTGCGAATGGCCTTTATGCTGAACTCTTAAGGTGTGAGGAAGCTGCTAAGCCCCCAAAAAGGTATTTTGATATTTTTTTCATTTGTTAGCACGCTGCTTCTTGATGCATATGAGTATGTCCTTGTTTAAAAATTTCAAGGTTCAGACTATGTTGAACTTTAAAGCAGTGATGCTTTTATTGTTGCCAAGACTTAAAAATTTTGTTTTCTGCTTCAAACAGCACAGATTCTTTTTACATGTTTATTACTTTTTTGTAAAGCGATATTGAACTGTTATTTGCTAATGTTTATGGCTTTTTCAAATCAAGCAACAGTTCTGTAAACTTAAATTTTGAGTTTTAAAATTATCACTGTGATATCACTGAACATGCTAGTAATTATTAGGTAAACAAAATTGTACATTTTTTTGGCAGGCTTTGGCTCGAGTTTTCATTATCATCATTGTTTTTGTCATCTTACCCTTTCTGCAACTACAGGGTGTTAGTTGCATGAATTCTTTTCTGCCATTCACCTCAATTGAGATATAAATTAACATTAATACCCAAATTTTGGATATAATTCTATGTTCTTGCATACCATGTATGTTTTAGTTTACTTCTTTGTTATTTTCCCTTTACTTCAATTGGGGAGCCTTTTTTAACAGGTTCACTCTCTGTTCTTCTCTACACATAACCAAACTGATTGAGATGGCTTTCTTGATTTTTTCATCTATGGGTGCTTCTCCCTGACTTCCCCTAATAAGAGAATTGTTGATGCTATCATTTCTAATGACATCTGACATCCACCTTAGCATTTGGATCTCTGCAACATGAATGTGTTGGACCTGACACTTTTTGATAGGCCGACATCCCACACTATCTTAAATCACAGGCCTGCTAACAGTTTTGTAGAACTTTGTCTAACTTAGTGGGACTTCTTTTTATTTCAAAGCACACCATTAGCTCTTTGTTATTTGATCCATCATCCTCGTTAATCTTACCAACCACTTGTACAAGTTTTTTCAAGTATCTACATTGGTTAAGTTGTGTAACTTCTTGGTTTTGAATTCTAATTTTGATATATTTGTTACTTGCTTTTTCACTAAAAATGCAATCCATGTCTTCCATTATCTTCTACTAATCCTTAACCCATTTGATTCTAAGGTTGTTCTCCAAGGTCTTGATTTTTGTAACTAGAGCATCTTTAGATTTATCCATTAATACAATATCATCCTGTATTTCTTTAGTCAGGTCATCCATAATAGTGATGAAGAAATAATGCATAGAGCAAATTCCTGGTGTAGCTCTACTGTTATGCTGAAGTTAGTAGTTTCTCCATATATAGTTTTAACCATACTTATGAAAATCAGATTGGATCATATATCACTTTTTCATTTCTAAGATTTCAGATTGTAGATTATGATTTGAAATCATGATATTAAAAAATGTTAGATTATTAATTATTTTGCAATTAAGAAGACAAAAATTGAAATAATAATATATTCAACTTTAAAATAGAAATTTCTAAACATATTAATATAACAACATTGCATTAAGCATGATACTCCCATATACATTACAAAAAATTTCAAATGTAAGCTACATGGCAGTATCTCTTCACCATTAACTAAAGCAGATGAGCTAAAGAATGTCTGAAATTAACTAATAAAGTGATTTAAAATGAGTTGAAGGATGTATTGTTGAGCTCTTGAAGAATGTGCTGCTTAGCTCTAATAAAGTGATTCAAAATGAGTTGAAGAATGCATTGTTGAGCTTTTGAAGAATGTGCTGCTTAGCTCTCAAGAATGTGTTGTTCCTTGTAGAAAAATGTGCACTAAGTGATGAAAACATTGAAACTGCTGTTAATGCATATTCAGAGTATTCTATGCACATTCTTTCTACTTTTGTAGTTGTAATGAGTCATGAATTTTGTTATTGGAATAGTGTTTTAATGTTTAATGAAATTTTTAGTGTTAAAAAGTGTAGACTTCTAATTGGTGTTTATAAAGATTCCAAAAGCATTTGGAATCACCTGGAATCACTCAGAATCATCCAGAACCATGATTCCAAACTAGATCGCAATCCAGAACAAATCCAGATTGCAATTTTTCAGATTGCGATCCCAATTTCAATCTGATCTTCATAAGTGTATCTTCATCATATGTGTTTTGAATAGCCTTGATGTATCCAATAGGAGTATCTTTCCTCTCTAAATTCTATCAAACAATCTTTTGAAGGGCTTTGTTATAATCTTTCTTTAAATCAATGAAAGTCATATGTAAATTCTTCTTTTTACAACTAAATTTCTACATTAATTGTCTTAGCAAGAAAATGGCTTCCATCTTTGATCTTTTAAGTGGAAAATCAAATTGATTTTTAGAAATTGTTCGATTCTTGCTTTAACAGTTGTTTTGTAACTCTTTACCATAACTTCATGGTGTGAGTCGTCAGCTCAATTCCTTTATAGTTGCCATAGTTTTGATTGTCTCCCTTGTTTTTGTAGATAGGTGCTATGGTTCTTCTCCGATCATTTGGCATTTTCCCTTTTCTTTTAGGTCATGTTGAATAAATTTGTTAACCAAGTGACCTTTTTATTTCCCATAGACTTCCTAACCTCTATAGGAATACCATCTGGCCTTATGGCTTTACCATTCTTTATCTTGACTAGAGGTTTCTTTACTTAAAAGGCATAGTTATAGTTTGTCATTTCCACATTTGATTCTGAGCAATCAACTTCATCTGTTGAAAATTCCTTGTCAAGTAGCCCCTAAAAATAGATCCACCGTTGCTCCAAAATTTCCTTGTCTGTAATGAAAATTTCGTGGTCATCTGAGTTGTCACATCTAATATGGCTCTGGTCTTTTCTTCTGTTATTTTGAGTCTTAGCTACATTGTAAGTTCATTTTTCACCCTTCTTAGTTCTTAGCTTCTCATGAAAAATATGAAAAGCATTAAGTTTAGCCTTGATAACTATCTTCTTTGCCCCATTCTTTGTTATTTTGTATCTTTCCTAGTCATTCTGTCTCCTACTCTGTTATCACTACTTGAAACACTTATTCTTATATTTAATTTTAAGCAACACTTCCACACTCAACCACTAGGTTTCTTTTTGTATGTACTTGCTCTATTTTGATTCTCCAACGATGTTCTTTCCTATCCTTTCAATCCAACTTTTCATCTGAGTCCAGATATTGTTCACATTGATGTTCAAATTCCAAGGTGCTTTCATGAGTGGTCTATCCTTAAATTGAAAAGCTTTTTCTTTTCTAAGATTGCACTCTGAAATCTCAGATGTCCTTCTGAACGACTGATTGTGTTATTACTCTTGAGTGAATTTTGTTGGCAGCACACTCGATAACACTGGTTGTAATCTTGTCTCTTCTGTGTCTTATTTGGACTGATTGTGTTTATACTTTTGAGTGAAAATTTTGTTGGCAGCACACTCACCCATAACACTAGTTGTAATGTTGTCTCATATGTGTCTTATTTGGATTTATGCCATTGGACGTTGCAACAAGCCTGCTGCTGGAGCACGTTCTTGAAACTTGGACTTAATTTATTTTCACGGGTTTATATATCTTTAAGAAATTCTAAGGTTCTTTCTACAGAAGAGGAATCTAGAATTTTTAATTTAAGCTTTAATGTTTATTTCAGAATTATGTAAATAAGCTAATCAAACAAATTATGAGGATTTTTTTAAAATTTTTTTTTCCTTCCTTGTTCTTTTGGTTATTGTGGACAAGAAACAGACGATTTATTAATGAGAAGCAAGTATGCAATTATGCTATTCATTAAATTTTCAAAAGTATATAAATAAATTACTTTAGAAGTTGAATGAATATAATTTTAACAGTGATCAAATGTAAATCTTACAATCATATCCAAATTACATCTAGGAATAATTTAGGGATAATATATGATGTGTGGTTATAGGTAGTAATTGTATTGGATTTAAGCTACGTTAGCAAATGCCTTAGCCTTTTGTCCTGGAGGAATGGTGAGGCAGAGAATGGTGCATCAAAAACACCAACCTCAAAGTCCGGAACAGGTCGACAGTAAGAAATTACATATTGAAGGAATAATTTAAAACTTAAATAATGCCAAAACATTTGTAAGATGCCATTCTAAATAATGGTAAGAGGTTGTCGGTTCAAGTTTGAGTCACAAGCATCTTATTGTTCTACAGAAGTTCTAAAGTATCAATTTAGCTATATGTCTTAGGGGTATATATAGTCAAATAGTTTCAGGTTCCAACACTTCTAAGGTACTTTCTAGAAATCTTTTTGGTCTTATTTTTTTAATTAATTAATTATTGTGTAGTGGAGCGATGGGCTTACTGGAACATGTGTGAACTATCTTTGCTTAGAAGGATTGGGCACCTTATCAAGAAAAATCTCACTGTTCACTGTAATGATAATTATAGTAATTCAGTGAATTAAAAATCGCTGGTGCAGGTACTCAGAATGCAAAATAACCTTTAAAATGCCACGTTGGCAAGTCCTGTGTAGAGAAATTGTAGTATCCTAATTTTAAAAGGATTTTAAAACAATAAAGTGGGAATCTCAGGATCTAAACTTTGACGAACATTTCCAAAATGGAACTAATATATCTGAATTCACTTGGCAAAACACCTTTAGGCAACAGGATTTTCAAATGAACCCAGTTGAGAAAAAACTTCAGAAATGTCAGTTAGAAATTCCGTTAAAATATAAAAGGGCATAGCTTCATCATTGGACAAGGAGGGGAAATATTTTGAAATAAAAAATGTTGTTCACAATAATTAAAGAGATGTTATATTATAGTAATTATTGTTGGCATTCTCTATTTTCAAGTAATTGTTAATTAGTGTATGCAAAAATTGTGCCCCAATGTTTGTCAAGCTATGCAGCTTTTCATATGATATGGATTTTAAGAATGTTATGAAGTTTTCTACATTCCAAAGCTGAAAATGTGAATAAATTGCAACTGGATTTACTATATTTTGTATGGAAGATTTAAATGATTTGTGCAGTTTATTAGTTTTCTAAATTTACGTTGTATTGTCATTATTTGCTGAATTCATGACTTGAGATTAGTGTGAGAACATACTTATTAGCATTTAGAATTATTTATTGAAGCTTCTACCTACGGGGTCTTCATTATTTCAGGACTCCAATAAGAAGTTATAAAGAGGTTTCAACTTTCCAGATACAAAAGGATCCATCAGGAAGTCAATATTCACAAGAACCATCTTCGCCCAGAATGACAAAATCACCATCTCTTCAGAGAACTCATGGAACCCACAATTTGAAGAACTTCGAAACAAGCTACAATAGTACTCAAGACTCCTCTAAGCAGCAAAGCCCTACTAAAACTCAAAGCCCCTCTAAACCTCATAGCCCACCATCTGAACAAATGATAGAAAATGGCGTTTCATGTGATACACTGGACAGTAAGACAGCTAATGCTCAGATTAATGATAACTATGACAATTTCATGCCCAATCTTCCTAAACTTGATGTTCATTCCATTCAGCGTCAATCATCAAATAACTCAGATCCAGAATCTCCAATATCACCTCTCTTGACATCTGATCCTAAAAATGAGCGTTCTCACTCTAAGACATTTAGTAGGACGCATTCACACTTTGATGAGAGTGTTTTGCAAGACATACATACAAGAGAATCACAGAACTCCAAACCTCCATCATTGTGGAGACTGGCACAGCTCAGCCTTCCTGAATGGCAGTATGCCCTTCTAGGTAGTATAGGAGCAGCTGTTTTTGGCTCATTTAATCCGCTTCTTGCCTTCATCCTTGTACAGATAGCAGAGGCATATTATGATGACAATGAAAAGCACATGAAACATGACGTGAATAAGTGGTGCATGCTTATAACAGTGATGGGATTTGTTACTGTTCTTGCAAATTTTTTACAGCACTTCTACTTTGGTATCATGGGGGAGAAAATGACTGAACGCATTCGGAGGATGATGTTCTCAGGTGCTCGTAGTATTTGTTTACTATGGACCTAATTATAGTTGTTTCTGTATCAAGAATTTTAATCTGTTTTGATTGTTGTTGCAGCAATGTTGCGTAATGAAGTTGGGTGGTTTGATGAAGAAGAAAATACAGCTGATGCATTGTCTATGCGCTTGGCAAATGATGCTACCTTTGTTCGTGCTGCTTTTAGTAATCGCCTTTCAATCTTGATTCAGGATGCAACAGCTGTAATTGTTGCTCTAGTAATTGGAATGATCCTTCAATGGCGTCTAGCTCTTGTAGCAATGGCAACCTTGCCTCTGTTGACAGTTTCAGCAATTGCACAGGTATTTTTTTTGTACATGTTGTTCGAGTCTATAAATGGTTTACCCCATGATTGTTTATTTGTTGATCTCCTTGCTATGCTTCTTGAATGCATAAACTTTCTGAAATTTGTTTGTCCATGTTCCTTTATGTGCCCAGTGATTCCTTTTAGCATAGCTAATTTCGTTTGGATACACTATTGAACATGTAGTTGATAGTTGCTATTTTCAACATGAAAGTCATGCGTGTTCTTAGTTTACAACAGGAAATGATTTTACATTGTCATGTCAATTACATAGACAGAAAGATCAAGATGAATGTATTTCATTTCTACATTGCTGACACTACTTTTAATAAAATCGGAAATAAAAAAGCCAAAATGGTGAAAATTTGCCGACACCAATTACATAGTTGAGATAAATACATATTTGAGATGACTTAGTGTCAGTTCACTTGACATGGAAACAAGTTCTTTCACGCTTGCATGTTCCAGAACAGCAAGAATAGCAGTGCATCATAGGAACAATGAGTTTTCATTCTTTATTATGAAGTAAAATGTTTTGGGAAAATACATTATTGTGATCGTTTAATGTTAATGTTTTTATGATGTACTTATCCCAGGGAGCAAGAGTTAAGACCCAAAGTTAAAAAAAAAGATAGGGATTAATTTTTTCTTTTAACAATCAGCCAATTGTTATGGCAGGACACAGCAGAATGTATTGTTTTTTTTTATACAGTACATTGCATATGCTTATATATAGTTGGAGTGATTTTTTTTAAAAAATCTTGTTTAAGTTTGCGCATTTCTTTTTATTAGTCTGTTGTATTTTTAAAATAAGTTGTTCAGTCTATTCTTATTGTTTTGTTTAACTCATGGTATTAAGCAGAAGATGTGGTTGGCTGGGTTTTCAAGAGGGATCCAAGATATGCATAAAAAGGCTTCACTAGTCTTAGAGGATGCTGTGCGTAATATCTATACAGTTGTTGCATTTTGTGCAGGAGATAAGGTGACAGAGATGTATAAAAAGCAGTTGAAGAAAATACTTGTACATAGCTTCTTACGTGGCCAGCTTAGTGGGCTTGCCTTTGGAGCTTCACAATTTCTATTGTTTGCATGCAATGCACTCCTTTTGTGGTATGCAGCCAAAATTATTGACAAAAGGTATGTTACCTTATCAACAGCTCTGAAGGAGTACATGATCTTTTCATTTGCTACATTTGCTCTTGTTGAGCCTTTTGGACTAGCTCCATACATTCTTAAACGCCGAAAGTCTCTTGTTTCTGTTTTTGGAATTATTGATCGGAAGCCTAAAATAGATTCTGATGATTCAACTGGCCTAAAGCTACCAAATGTGTATGGCACAATTGAGTTGAAGAATGTTGATTTCCATTATCCAACTCGGCCTGAAATGATGGTGTTGAGTAATTTTAACCTCAAAGTAACCGGGGGTCAGACTGTTGCAGTAGTTGGTGCATCAGGTTCAGGAAAAAGCACGATCATTGCATTAATAGAGAGGTTTTATGAGCCAGTTTCTGGTCAAATTTTTCTTGATGGGAAAGAACTGAACAGCTTAAACTTGCGCTGGCTTAGAGGTCACATGGGTCTTATTCAGCAGGAGCCTGTTCTTTTCTCCACAACCATCAGGGAGAACATTTTATATGCTAGACATAATGCAACTGAAGCTGAAATGAAAGAGGCTGCACGAATTGCAAATGCACACCACTTCATTAGTAGTCTACCTCATGGGTATGACACTCATGTTGGCATGAGAGGTGTGGAGTTAACTCCAGGTCAGAAACAGAGAATAGCCATTGCTAGAGTTGTTTTGAAGAACGCCCCGATCCTGTTACTTGATGAAGCCAGCTCTGCCATTGAGTCAGAGTCAAGCCGGGTGGTGCAGGAAGCACTAGATACCTTGATAATGGGCAATAAAACAACAATTTTGATTGCACATCGTACTGTGATGATGCGTCATGTAGATACCATTGTGGTTCTAAATGGGGGCCGCATTGTTGAAGAGGGTACCCATGACACTTTAATGGCAAAGAATGGCCTTTACACGCGATTGATGCAACCACACTTCAATAAGAATCTAAGGCAACATAGGCTTATGTGATTGTTCATAAAGCAGTGGAAATTGGAACATTTTTTCTGTTGCACAAGGCTTTTCAAATTGCACTATGAAGCTGCTATACATTTTGTGTAAATGCATCTGCCCCTTGGAAGCCTTCTTTTGGACACTCGGCTGCAGGAACTTGCAAGGGCTTATATTGGGAATTGAGCCTTTGTCAAGGCCACTGAAAAGGCATCCAATTACCCAAAAAACAATTGTTCATTGGAGATACTCTGATTTGACCACTTGCATGCAGATTCCAGAATGAACGTTTTCAAGGTTGGCTATATCCATCATTTTGTATATTGACTTGAAAAGAAGGTTGTATGTTCTTAGAAACAGCTGAAGATGCAGCAAGCATTTTTGTTTCATAGAGCGAAGATTCAAATCTGAAGTAACTCTAGAAGATTCAAATCTGAAGTAACTCTAGAAGTGTACATAGTCCAGAATTTAGGAGGATAGCTGTCGATAGTTTTGGTCGTTAATCCGTGGGAATAGTCAGTGTTGTAATTTCTAATTGCATGATTTATGTTACATTCATTAGAGGGTTAAGTTTTGGCTGATTGATTCCTGTTAATGATTAAGCTTGTACGAAACTTTGCTTCGGTTTCATTCATTGGGATATTTTGCTGGTCTTGACGTTCTTCAGGGTGTGTTGTTAAGAAATGAGTTTGATCCTTTAAATACGTTGCTAGAAAAGATACGATTTCATTGTTATGACAGGAATTTTTTGCATTGATGCATGATGCATCTTCAAAGATTCTGGATGTTAATTTTCCATCACATATTTTGGATGAGATGATCCAATGCTTTGTTCTTGCATGTTAACATTTAATTGGACTCTGTTAATTATGTTCATGAATTGATTACGTTTTTTTCGTTCTTATTTCCCTTTTTTTGGTCGGCAGGTCAATCACCAATTTTCTTCTTGAAAATGTTATTTTTCCTTGGTCATAGCGTTGGCAAGGTTCGAGGTTTTGGCCAAGCCCGTCTTAATAATGAATTTCTATGGTAGTTATGACTGATTTAAATGGTTTGGTGGACCCTGGCACGATATTTATTTATTTATTTTTTCATACAACCGATAGCTGTCCTGATCAACGTTCTTCCAGGGCCAGATTGCTTTACAGGAATAATTTTAGCAGAATCCTTATTTAATTTGCGTCGACAAGGTTGCTAAATCACTTCTTTGCCAAATCTATTTTGAACAATAATGTTCGTTTACTTCGTTTCCAAACCACGTTGAAGCAAATAGATTTCAAGATTGTTTTACCCATTTTCATGGTTAGAGAACCAATGTGGAAATCACGATCCATTGATTTTGGGTGGAAGGCCAATTATACGCCGTGTCTAATTATCAGCCCTGTCTAAAAGAGTATTTGTCTATGACACACAAATTATCAGCCCTGTTTAAGAGAGTTTTTGTCTATCACACAAAAATAATTTTATCCTCAAAGGATGAGGGGAAGTTCTTTTGCTCATTTTTTAGCTCTTCACAAATTAGGGATAATAGATGAATTTATTCACGGGAATTATTTGCAATTGTCTAGCTACTTTGTAACATGGACTTTGTCTTTATTAAATCAGTTCTCAATTAATCAATTTAAGATTTTTTAATTTGAAAAATATAAATTTTTTTTCAGACAAATAATAGATATAGATCATAAATATATAGCTGAACTAGATTAAGAATTATTCAGCATAACATCTCAAGGTAAATTGTAAACTAATGGGTTTTTATGTATAGATTTAGGCACTTTCTTAAATGAAACATTTAAGAGAGTTTGCTAGAAATTTATTGATTTGTTGCATCTATTCTTTTTTAAATCTAGTTAATTTGAAAGATTTTTAAATTATTCATTGACTATTTTGACCCCTAGTCTAAGGTCAATATACAATACTTATTCGGTTTTCTTTTTAGTGTGAATTCAAGATACAAGTTAGACTATTTTGATCCTCTTAGTATAAATTTGGATACAATGCATGTCCATGTAAGTGTTGAATTTCCATGGACGAGTTGGATATATGTCGCTTTGCATTGATATAGGAAACATTCATCATAGTCACTTTGTATTCATTTAGGAATCTAGTCCCTTTGTATTCGTCTAGGAATCTAGCAAACATTTGAAGATAATTTTGTTAGAAATTTAATAGATTTTTTATTAGGCTAATTGGAAAGATTTTTCAATGAGATATATCTTATTACCAAGATCTATTACACAAAATACAGATGCAGTTTCTATATTGTATGTCTACCAATTGATACTTTCAAAAAATAGGTACATAGAATATTACATTTTGAGTGGTTTTTATGTCATAGGTTCAAATATTGTATCCATTTCATAAAGCATTTGGTTTGTTTTTGGTTTCACTAAGAACAATCCAAAAATTATATGCATGTCCATTGTATACAATGAATAAAGATCTTTTATGATCGTATACGATGAATAAATATCTTTTTCATTGTATATAGTGAGTATAGATCTTTTTAAATCCCTTCGTAATAGCAGGTTTTTGATAAGGTTTTTTATGTTTTTTTCAAATAGATCTTTTCTTCTTTTTCCCATAGCTTGCATTTGATTTTTATTTTTCTTGCCATGTCTTGGGTTTGATCTTGGTAGACAATATTAAATTCTGAAGTTCTAATTTGATTGTTAATCAATATAGGTTTTATTTGGTTAGATTATTAACTAACCATGATTCCATTTAAATTAGTTACCTTCAATAGGTTAACTTTACCTTCATTATGGATTGTTCATCATGCTTTTGTTTTTACATAGATTAATTTACTAAAAGTGATTCTTGTAGTTCCATGTTTTACGCTAACAATTTGCTTTAAACTTATAGTTACTTTTTCATTATTATTATAGTTCTAATTATAAGGAACTCTAGAATCTAATGAAGTCTTTAAGAGGTAGTGTGCATATTTGCTTTAATATCATTAGACTTTTAAGTTTGCATTATGATGTGCAATTGTTAGTTTTGTAACACATCTTTTCAAAAAAATGTATATAATAAGGATGAATGCTTGTAACTCTTCTTATGATACTTAAGTTGTAGAAAAGCTATTATGAAAATATGAAGAGAAAGAAGATGTTTGTAAGAAAGAAGTAAGGTGCAAAGACATGGGCTTTGATAAGTCAACGAGCACTATATCTAAATAGTTTGAGCACCATATCTAAATAGGTTGAAACTGGAAATGAAGCAAGAATTTGTAATATTATCGTAAATCAAAAGATTGAAGAAGACATGAAACTACTTATGAAATAGTAGGAGTTATCAAAGAAGAGTTATGATGGAGCTAGGATCCAATTTCCTAAAGAGGAAGAGAAGGTTTGAGTAGAATTTGTTGAAGTTTGAAAGTAGCTACGAAGTTAAGGACAGACTATGATGAGATGTAGTAATCCACTTGAAGTCAAAAATAGACTATGCTAAGATGTAGTAGTTTACTTAAAGTCAAAGATAGACTACAATGAGATGTAGTAGTCCATGAAAATATAGAGTTGGTAGAAGAAAACAAGTTAGTATCCAAAAGGATATAGTCTCTTACGTAACACTAACTATAACAAGTGTAAGCTTTACATTAAAACTTGCACAATATGTACACCCCATAATTATGATGCAATCATTAATTTTTGTTATTAGTTTTACCATTACAAGATCCTTGGGTAATTAGAGTTGTGAGGTAGATGTAAAACCAAACTCTAACATGGTATCAAAGTACAAGTTTTTTTGAGGGAAAGGTTAAGTCTACCAAGGATATGCCCCTAGGTTAACAACATAGCAACTGCACAATAAGTGCAAAGGGGATGTTGGTACTGAGCTTTGAACCTACCATCTATGAGTACAAAGCTATGCGAGCTAACGAATGGACCAATGACTCATGCTTAGTATCAAAGCGCAAGTTATGATAAAAAGGAAAAACTAAAAAGATAATTAACTTTCAAGAGAAGGAAATTTAGATAAAAACTATGCAGTTAAGGGACTTGATTTCTAGCCAACATGGAGAAGAGGGGCAAAAATGATAATTGTTAAGGCGGAGTGTAATAGAAGAGAAGGTGCTATATCGTGGAAGATGAAAAGAGTTTGCGATCACATGATGAATTCATAGATCATAATTGATGATGCTCTTTAGCAACTAACTTCTTGTCAAGTAGCAAGCCAAAGATTGAGCTTAGTTGCTCAGCAATGAGCAAGAGTATGCAATATACATCTTGTTGAGGTTGAAAAAAAAGGTAAATGAAATTTACAATCGTATGAGAAACTAAAACGAAGTAAGACCCACATAGTAGAACAATCAATGTTGGGGTAGACACTAATAAAATTGTAACCAAGCAATACATAGAAATCAAACACCAAGACTACTCAATCAACATTGGAATTCTTTGCATAATGGAATCAATAGCTTTTCAAAGCATAAACCCTAGAGGCCTACAATGAGAGTTCAAATTTTAGAAAGAAGTGATGATAATATATCATCATACTCCAAAGATTTCTTGTAAATTATCAGTTAATAATGAAATTATTTCAACATTACTTATGTATTGTGCCTCATTGCTAAAATAAAATAAAGAAAGACTATTACAATTTTCTATTTTGTGAGTTGTTGGCTAGTTGGTACTAACACTAAAAGCATGCGAGCCTGGAAGCATTGTTTTGGGCATATTGAATCACATTACCTAAATGAAGTTCTATTTCATAATTACTATACTAATTTTGTAAGTCACACACATGTAAATCAACTAATTATGAAATAAGATCTTAAATTAAATAGCAATAATAAATTGCAATGAGTGTGAAGCTTCAAATTATTAAATTTCATTCTACGAGTTAGTGATAAGGTATTTTAGTTTAGAAAGAATTTACATGTTAGGGTTATTGAATGAAGTTGACTATAGTAAAATATCCTTTAGCGAAAATCAATTCTGGGAAATCGATAGTTCATAATCAATGATAGTAAAGAAGAAGATGAACATTGAGGTAATTGTTATAGGAATGGAAATGTTTGCACTTCCAGAAATTGACCTTTTGAACAAAAAGTTGAATCTATAAAAGATGCCAATATTTCACAGGTGTTTCTATAGATTTATGTTAAACAAAGTAATAATCAAGATCATGAAAAAGTAAAAATGGAAGGGTCAAATTACTTTCTTGCTTCTAGTTATAGATTTAATTGTAAACATAAAATTGGAAATGTCAGCAACATTATTTAGGTTCTTTTTCAAAGCCAAATTTTTCATACTTTAATTAATGAAGAAGTTTGTACTATGTTTTTAAAGATATTGGTATCAATTTATTTCATGTTGATGCTTAGAATATCGACAAGGAAATGCTTATGGATGCTTTTACATATAATGCTAAATTTTAGCAGGTTCATATGACACATTATTTGAAGCTTGCCAACCTACGCTATGTTAACCTTACTATGCTAATTGCTAGCTATTGTACCCACCTTGACTTTTCTGCATAAGTTGAAGTTTCAAGTACATTCTATGGTTTCTCAACTCAAAACCATCTTCAACAGTTTAGATTTAATGTCTTGCATCATTGACAATGTAGTTTCTGGTCTCCATCTTTCACTTGTGTGAGACCTGATGTCTCATGTAATCTATAATGTCATTTTTGGTTTCTTATCCATGGTCTTCAATTTCGATGTCCAATGTCATCTCCTATATTGATACTGACTTTAGATTCTTGACAAAATCTTTTTTTAAATGTATAACATCGTTTCTACTCTTTGACATCCTGTGCCAATCTTACTTTTAACATTTGACATCATTTTTTACATTAGCTATCTACACATCAATTCTCCTATACATAACCTTCTAGAACATTTTGTGCACCCCAATGCGTCATTTCTTCATGAAGTATGAGGCATTTTTAGTCTTTAAATAGGAAGATGTCCCTAAGCAGAAAGGAGTTGACATCTTCTCAATTTTTTTTGCTACTAAGTGCAATTGGATTCTTGCTTGCATATTGGCAATTTGGAAAGCTCTCAAAAGACTTTAACTTTCTACAGAACAACTGTTCTCCTCATAGAGATTATCAACCTTTTTCTGATTATCTCTTTCTTCCATTGCTAACATATTTGTATCCTCTTCATGTTGTCTTTCTAACACATGGAGATCCCTCTCGATCTAGGCCAAAACACTAATTTGGTCTAATCTTTCCTTGTTAGCTTTAGAATCTATAGTGTTGTTGTCATATTTGCATTAGGAACATGCATCAAAGAGAGAATAGTGTAACATAGCTCCTTGTCAAATGTGTATGATCCCTGCTTCATTTCTTAGCATCCTTATAGCAGATTCCCAAGTTCCTTTTTTACAATTATGATTTTTCTTTTTCATTTTTATGTCTCTAATGCTTGATTGAATCTGTTTTAAGCATTTCCTCTCATTTAAGGGTGTGACTTTTAATAGATCCGATCTACTTTTTTTTTTCTTATGATCTATTCTATTGTTTCTCTATCAACTACATGCATGCTTCAGCTTATTCCATATCGTATTATGTATGCATTTCCCATTCATTTTTGTTTTATTAGCTATTTCTAACATCACTATTTACTTCAGACTTGCTAGTGTTTGGCAAAAACACTATCTCAGGTTGTCATATTTTTCCAATGATCTACAAGTCCTCTTTCGATTTGAGAAAATTATTTTCTTAGACCATTTGATGATCACAAGGTTGCTTATCTTAGTTTCATATTAGGTTGTGTTGGATTTTAAATTACAACAATCTTTAATAAAACATCTTTTTGGCACTAGAAGGAAAGCCTCTAGAAAAGTAACATCATTTTAAAAATTCTCTTTACCTACATTTTTCTAAGTTTCAACAATGTGTTACATTAAAACATTCACGTTGTCATTTTTCTATGAGTTTTTTGTTTTCTTTGAATACAAAATTTTCACTTTGTATTTCAAGTGCAAACATATTTAGAGGGAAAACCAAACCTTTGGTAATATCCGTATGAAGTCATAGCCACTTTTGCAACACATGACAGTTATGACATCATCTTCAAATTCATGTTTCTAAAAGATTCATAAGCTTGTTGACTTGAGAAATTAGGGATTTTCAAAAGAACTAAGTTTAAGGAACCATAAGATAGCTTGTGCCAAATGAGAGTTGGACTGCTTACTTACACTAAACATGTTCAAGCTCATGATAGAATATAAGCAAGCTAATGACCTACCACATTTCCTTCATAATCTAGATCATTCAATTAAATTGGATTAGGAAGAAGCTAAGGAAATTGTAGAGTTCATCATGGGGTAGGAAAAGATGCAAGAAAACATACATCTACAGATTGAAGAGGCTAGAATGAAAATTATCTTGGATCAACCTCTTGATCCTCACATCACAATTTAGAGGAAGGAGAGGAAGCATAACCTTTGAATTGGGCATTTATCTGATAGAAGAAGAAGAAGAACTACTAATAAGGAAGCTTGACAAATGTAATCCTCTATGACATCATATCCACAACCTTAGCATCATAGCTACTCAAAGTTCTCCACCTAGATCTATTCTCCCTACTATAGAACCACTTAGTCTTTTCACAAGTTTTATTTCTTCTTAACATCTATTTCCTCCCAATAATGTTAACAATTTTCATTCCATCTTTTAGTCTTCTGTTCCACCTTTTGGTTCTATATATTCTATTTCTTAACTACAATCGATCATTCCATATTTTTAGTCCATTCCATTCCCTTTTTCCACCACTTTGCCACTTTTCAATATTCGCAAACCTACCAATATACCTTCTTTTCATGTGTACCCATCTAACTCAATTTTATTGGGTATACTTGCTTCTACAACCTTTGGATCTATTTCATACATGTGTCCTCTAACATCATCACTGGCTATTGTAGCTCAACCTACCCTTTACTCTCCTAGAAAAAATTAACAACTATTAGCATTGCTTAATGATGTGATGCTTCATCTTCAAAGTACTGAAAAAAAGCAGCCAAGGCATTGAACATGCCAAAAACATTCTCCTATTTCCTTGGATTGGATCTTAAGTGATCCTATAATCTTTGTCATTCCCTTGCTAGAAGCTAGTTCCTTTATGATTCATTAGTCGAGATGACATGAGAATCTCTCATGCTTGACCATTGTTGAGTTCTTACCCTAGTTTCACCTGCCAATTCTACTCATGACAATCGAGTTTTCACCATTCAATGATTGGGATGATGTTTCACATACAACAAAGAATGCGTAGGTGGTGCAACCAAGCTAATCTAACATGAGCTTTAGTTGGGGAACAACCCCTATGTTACCCTATACAAATATGCTGAGAAACATGATGAATATACTTGTTCAAAGTAATAAGAACTTTACCTAAGAGAATTTCATTACCATCCTTCATAAAGTACAATGGCTAATTAGGGGATCCCATGAATCATGTGATCACATTTAGGAATAAATGTATGCTTCTTGCCCCTTATCCTTACATTTTATTGCCATACTTCTCCAATTCTCTTTCTAGGAGAGATTTTTAATGGTATAGGTCTTTAACATATGGTTTTATTACTTCTCTGGAGCAACTAATTGTAGCCTTCATTAAATGCTTTAAGTTTAATGTACCTCAAAGCACTAGTATCATGTCTTTTGTTGTTATCAAACAATATCCAAATGAGCCCATTAACAAACTTATCTCTTGATGAATAGTATCATTGAACAAACTACCTTATCATTTGGACAAATGTTACATACAAGACCTCTTTGAAGCTACAATGATTGATTACATTCAGAAGAGGATAACTTATCCTAAGCCTCATTCTCTTAATCATGCTTTTTTTGGTTGCCAGACATATTGAAGAAGCTACTATTTAACACAGTGACCAAGCAGTCTTGTTAATTCGTAACAAAGCTAACAAGGTTATTATACAAGAGAAGGAACAACCCAATTCTTATGATTTTCTTCTTTTTCTAAGGGATAAAACAATGTTGCCTCAATGGCTTCTACTTCAAGTTAGCAATGTAGACTTCAAAGGAGTAGGGATTAGTATATAAACATACCTATAAGATACTCTTTGCTTCTTAACAATCTTCTAGGAATGATTACCATAAAAGAAAGCAACTTTCTAATCAAGTGAGAGTGCACTATTGTCATATTTAGCTTATACTATGGATCCTTCTTAGAGATAAGAAGGTAATCCTTAGGTGCCTAAGTGGTATGACTACTGAAAATATTGCTACTATCATATGATTGCTAGTCATGAAATACATAATTGCAAGAATCTACATGATGACATCGGAGATCTCATAAATAAGGGTAAGATAGTGGTAGAAAGTGAGCCATCCACTCTGCATTCGGAAAACTATCATGTAGAAGTATTTTAGAATTCCTTGGAAATTGGAGGCACCATTTTAGCTTTCAAGCCTAAATACAAGGCCTGTAACTCCCTACTTAGGAAGCCTTATGTCATCTATTGATATGATTATAAGTGTCATTAATAGTCTTCATCATGATCTCAAAAGTCTTATGTAATTTGTTGGTTTGACTACACTACCCCTTCATCAAAGCCAAATCACTCTTCTTCATCTTCTTATCATATTTATGTTATTCTAAATAATCAAAACTGAGCTACATCCATAGCATTACTGACCCCCATCATTATACTTTTGTTACTCAACCTATCCATCCTTCTTATTTCAATCTTATTCCATACCATGCTAAATTCCAAAATATCCCTTCACCTACTACATCTTAGATAATCATTTATTTTTTTTATCATCTCAAGTAAGAATCCTTACCCATAGCCAATACATTAATGAGTCATGATTATGCAAGCAAAAAGAGAAAGCTATTAATGCAAAAAAGAAACCTTATAAAACATCAAAAAAGGTTTCTTTCTAGCAACAACAGGAGAATACTTTTTTAAGTAGCCTTCCATCTTCACCTAATCCTATACAACTGATTCTAATGGCATTTGTCCCATGGGCATCTTAGCCTACAAATAATAAATTCTATAGTAAATGACCACTTTCATCCACTTGAAAGGCACTAACTTGTCCTTGTACAACATCATAGCAATCTATAAAGAGCATTGTGTAGCTTTATATGATGTTCTTATGAGAATTATGGTCCTAAGTGACATTCTTGCCGAGATAGAGGCTATATCATCCTTCCTTCAAGTCCTTCATTATGGATAAGATAGTCTTAACTTTCGTGGTGATAACATCGAGATTGATTTGAAGATGGGAGATATCTATTAGCTATAACTCTACATTATTATCAAAGTATCACTTGATGCTTTGATTCTACTGATACATGTTGATGATGGCACTAGATCTAATGTGATCACTTGGGCTAATATTAAGCATCTTGGTCTCCATGATCATGTAGCTTTTAATGAAAGCTACACTAACCTCATTTCCTTTAATAGTACATGAGTAGAAGGCATAGGTTCTATTAGGTTACCATTCATAGTAGGTAATTCTGTATAATTTGAAACCTTCTTCATGGTCCTACATGAATGTCTTAGTGTGAATGGAATACTAGGACATTCTTAGCTAGCTTAACATCATGCAGTATCATCTCCTATACATTAGGAGATACATATTCTTATTTGTAACCATGAAATAATGATCTTAGATAACAAATAGATTCAAAGTGTTTCTCACTTAGATCAAGAAGCTTGATGTTATTAGCTTAGTGGTGAACTATTTGATATCAAACTTGAACCTATAAACAAGCCTACAATTAATTTTTCTCCTAAAAATTATGTTTGTAGAATTGATAGACTTAAATGATGAGTCTATCTTTGATGTTAAGTTTGTTAATTTAGGCTATGAAGAACTTGAGATATGCTTAATTAAAAAGAAGGATATCTCATTCTTCTCATGAAACTACTTAAAAATTTATTACTAAAATGATAACATTAGATACTTGAGCTTTGAAATGCCAATCCTTCTTTTTGTTTGCTACTTTTTCTAACTGATGGACATTTACTAGTACTTGTTAGAAATACTTTTGTTTTTCTTTTCTAGTATTTGCCATTATTAGATAATGATGAATAGTTGATGGGACGCGATATCACGTCTTCCCCTGCGATATCGCGTACGCGATATCGCAGTCCACTGCAATGTCTATAAATAAGAAGCAGCTCTTCCTTGTTCATCATCCTAGGAGTTAGAAGTAGCGAAGCTCTAGCAATTTGATCCCTCCAGAGTTAGATTATTTTTCCAATGTCTGCCCACAATGTGGTGAATGTAATTGTACGACATTCTTTATTCGAGTGTGACGTACTTGGACACGCACATGACCGGCAATAAAGATCAAGATTACTTCATCATTGCAGCATTCACTTTGTTATTTATTTGTTTATTTAATTGTTATTTACTGCTTTTTCCTCTCACCCTTATCTCCTAGTAACGTAGAATGAGTACAACTTGATTACGAGCATTTAAGTGTGACTACTTGGTATCCCAGTGGCGTACCTAGGATTTGTGCTTGGTAATCCCAGTGGTAGTTGTGCACGAGGTCCAAGATATGTATAGTTGATCAAGGAATGGTTGCTCATTGCACTTAGGCTAGTTTAGATCCTCTTACCCTTTTCCTCCTAGCTTAGCTTAGTTAATATTATTTTCCACTGCCTTCAGGAGTAGCATTAGAATTAGGACCACATCATACACCTCACTTTGGACTAAACCATACGTGACAAATATAATACTAGTCCAGATGGGAAGACAATGAACTGCGACCTAAGGATAACTGTCTAGGTGCCACAACTAGTCCGTCTACGGAGTTCGACCGGATCGCGCGTCAGAACGCTCGTATTCGTATGGTTGAGTGTAGCGGTACCTCGCCACTCATTAATAGTGGATGCATTAATGTTAAGACTTTGTGTCATATTTTATAATCATTATAATGCACAATGATGATTTTATAAAATGAACTATGGCATGTCATAATGTTTGATGTTGTATGTCATTTACACTTAATCCTTGCTTATCACTTTCCTCGAGTGGTGGATATCTACTAATGATTGTTAGGAATCACATTTAACTTTTATGTCAAGCGATTTATTATAATATTATATTAGTCACTTATTATTAGCAGGCAATGTTAAAATGATAAGTGAACATTTAACATTAGCACATCATGTCATGTGCATAACTGTCAATAACACAAAGATAGTTAATTGGAAATGATGTAAAAATGATCTTTATTTCTTAAAAAATCACTTTACAATTGTTACACATCATAATATTTAATGTAACACTTTATTGCTTGGAATGCCATTTACATGAAATTTTATAAAGAATCTCTTCTGCATCAAATACAAGTGACACATACAAAATTAAAAGCAAAGTTATTTCTTTCTAGCAGTTTTCTTCTCTTCCTCCTCATCAATCTACATAGGCGTGGGCTCTTCTGTTCATTTCATATTACTTTCTCTAGGATCTTTACAACAAATCAAATCAAAGAAAATAGATTGTTAGTTTTGTTTTATCATATTAGCAAGATAAAATGACAATAACTACCTAAAGTGTTGATGCTTATCCTACATTTCTTTATACATCTCTAGTATTATTTCTTCTATCTCTTCCAAGCTCAAGTTGGCTATATTCAACATATCAAAAGCTCCTATTCCTTTTCATATATCTTTAATTCCTCTAGGATAATATCATCATCATCCCCCTCTTCTGCAAGCTCCTCCTATGGATCTCACTATTCTTTCGGTGTGGCAATTACCATACTGTTGGCAAAATCTTCAAATAATTCTTCTAATGTAGTTTTTTTAATAAGAAGACTCCTTATTTTCTAATCTAAAAATAAAATTTTATTCTTCTTTTATATCTTGTAGTATTCCCTTTTATATAATTGCTTATTTATCTAGTGCTTTCTACCCCAACTTTGCCATGCTACTACAAAGCTTCTCAAACTTGTCACAGAATGAGTCATTGCTAAAGGTGATCTTTTTCACTCCATGAAAGCCCTTTGAAGCTCCATGAATTTTCTTTTCTCTCTCTAGTATGCATGGGAAGGAAGGTTGTGTTTGACCATGTTTTGACCTCTTATTTTTGCCTCTAATAACTCCACTTGGTCAAACAACATCTTTATTTACCTTTCATACTCATCTTCCTTTTTGTGCACTTGCTTCAAGAAGTCTAGGAGTATGGTGTTTTTTTCAACTTATTCTATAGACAATACTTCCATATCCTTGGCATAATTAAGAGCTACACTTATTTTTTTGGAGTTACCTTTTCTAATACTATATTTGTGTTCATTGCTAAATCATGGAAAGTCACATGATCTTTATTTAGTTCAACTTTTATTTTTACATAGTAAATAAGAGAATACCAAATTCTCTATGACCAATTTTAAATAGTATTATCTTAGCAATAATGTTTAAATTGCTTACCTTCTTTTAGGAAGATCAAGTTCAACTTTTTCTCCATATCTTTTGCTAATCCCTCCAACAACAACTACTTATCTTTTACATAAGTTCAAAATTTTCTTTTCATCTCTAGAAAAGAGAAAAATGGATAAGTCTTTTCTAAATTTATAAAATTGATTTATAATCTTTGATGTAACTTCAAACACACTTAGTATATGATGTAAAGAATTTTTAACTTGTCACCTCCTTTATCCACCTACAAACCTCTGAATCTTTCAAAACTAGTTTGTTGGGTTGTGGAGTGATGTTTATAAGATGTGAATATGGGATCTATAGTTTTGGTAGTTTATCCCTTCTTCTATCCTTACTCTCTTATTCTTCTTGACCTATTTCATCAAGGTTTAAACTAAATAGGTTAGAAAAAGAAGTTAAACTTTCTCTATCCCCTTTATTTTCCTTTGATGAAAGCAAGTCATACAAAAAATCTATTTCCTCTTTGCTCATACCTTCCTTCTAACCTTTAGGACTTGAAGGAAGGCTAGAACATAGCTTCTTTTCTTTTTATCCCAAGGCTATCTTTTCAGGAGTAACTTCTAAAAAATAATCAAATCGTTAGTATCACATCATTCTTTAACATTAAAACTAGTAACTATGCTACGTCTTTGGCACTTAATAAAATATGATGAATAGGAATAAACTTACTTATTTATTCCTCTATCTTTTCCTAGAAGATCTTTATTTTTGGGATCTTTAAGAAGATGTCTTTATCCTCTAAAATAGGCTTCCTCTTTCTTGAAGGCTTTTTCTTTTCCATAGTTCTAGAGGTGCTTCTCAAGATTCTCTCCTTTTCTGCTTCCTTATCTCCACTTATTTTCTTATGAGGCTCTTCCATGCATCGTGACATTGATGAGCCCACTTCTTTCCTTGTATTTTTTGTTGGCATCAAAGGACCTCCTTCTCCAATGCTGTAAGTAGACAATAGACTTCCAAGTGTTGGCACAGTGAGGATCTAAGGTCTGTTTCTGAAGCAATGTCAACTTGCTTCTCTCCATCTTTGGTAAATAATGTTGCCATTGCCTTTATTAGTCTGTAGTATAATCCAAAACTGGGTCTCTTTCTCATCATACTCTTCTTTTCTTATTTATTTTCTTGGGTCAATTTCTTCATCTCCTCAACTATTCCTTGATAAATAACTAGTGCCCAGTTAACTATCCTTCTTTGGAACATTGTCCCATATAGTCCATACAATAACCTAGAAGCCAGCTCACATTTCTGACCTATTTTATTCCAAAAGAGCCTTTTAATGAACAAAGGGAACAACTTCTTCAATTCTTCATTTATTTTATTGTGCATATTGATGTCATTCTTGTTCCCCAACCTTGCTAATTCCTCCATGATTGATAGTTATACTGAGTCTAGGTTTAGACTATCAATCTTTATTCCTCTTTCTAGAAAGCATAACTAATACCTCAGTATAGCAGGGTCCCAAGTAAGGATGACTTGCTTTTAGTCTACAAGAACCACAAAAATAACCTTCTTCCTTGAGAAGCTTATTATTAAGCCTACACATTTTGTTGTACTAAGGTAGGGATGTTTTAATTCTAAATCACACAAAATTCCCATCCTATTGAACTTATTTAATTACTTAACTCCTTCTTCCTTAAATAATAACTTTTGAGAGTGCTTTGTTAGTGGACTTAACTTTAAACTCTTCCGCTACTTCCATGACGTTAATGAATTTGGCATCATTGATGCTTATTTGAGCTATAAATAAGTACATTTAACCATTAGTTTCATCTTATATTTAACTCTTCTAAAAAAATCTTTATATCTACTTTTATGTCTTAGGATGATCTTTAATCCCTTTTTCCACTCTACTTTTTCTCCATGGACTTCATTCCATAATGGATGAAGCCATCCTTTGCTAGTATACTCATTCCTTATATTGGGCATCAAAATGAAACATCACTTGAAGTCTCAGGTTTCGATACTAGAAAAGATCTCATAATAGGTTTTGCAAAAATTTCAAGTGATTTGGACTTTGCATATCCATATTAACAAACCTACATACCAACATCAAACTTAGTTTTAGTTAAAACAAGACTAACTTAGAAACTTTTGTTAATTCTTAAATTGCTAGTTTACCTCTTAACAAAGATTTGAGATCTTGGAGGATTAGACATTACCCTATAAGTCTAGGTTTCTAGAAGCAATGCTTTATTAGCATTGAATTATTGATATTCCCTTCTCTCCCACAACCTATCTAAGTGTATCTTGTATACCAAAATGTTTGATGAGTGGCAAGGTACCCCTACGTCCAATCATATGAATCACTAAGGTGTTCACGTGTGATCTAGTTGAATTCCATCTATTTCTAGTATTCTTGTACATAAGATTCAATTTAGAAGGTGAATCTAATCATGGAATGATTGTTGTCTTCCCAACTACACTTGTGAAGCTTTGTTGTATGGTTAAGTGCAATTGAGGCACATGAGTTTTATTATTTTATATTTTGTTGACCTAAGGTTGGTAATAGATTAAGAATAATTGATTAACTAATTCAACTAATTTAATTGCTAATTAATAATTAACTATCCTAACATAAGCATATGGTCCCACTTTCTGTACACATCTTGAACACGTACAACACTGTTGGATGACCAAGCATTAAGTGCTACTAGGATTACCAATTGTTATATGTATGCTTGAAGTGGTCATACTTATGTGTGCTAGTCTATTTAGCTTAATTAATTACTTAAAGAGTTAATCATTCTAGCTTAATTACTCAATTAATTAATGAAAACAATAAATGCATAATAAATCATTAAGCTAGTCCAAGTGCTACAAGGTTTATCAAAAAGCTCATCTTTATTACCATGCACATTGCATTGCTCAAGTACAATAGTGCTTGAATAAAGATCCATACACACCTCAACTCCTACTAGGGGTACATAGAAAATCATTCTATCACTTATAGAAACAAACTATAAGAATTACGCTAGCAACTAAAATTCTAAGCTCTATTAACATAGCTGAGGTGTTGTATGTATAGACCTCTTAGGGTGCCATGTCGATGGGTACACAATACTATGGAAAACCCTATGGTGATAGGATCCCGTTAATGGGGTCACATTGATGGCATCTTGTCAACATAGCCGATCGAAGACACTTCATCATACCCTCGCGACTAAATGAAAACTTGTCCTCGAGTTCTTTACAAAGTTGGGAAGGTATGGAATTATTAACTGACACACGACACAAAAAAACTAACATAACAAAAGTAAGTTCTTGGGTGTATGAATCGTCATTAATTACAAAATTGTGGTGTTCATGACACAAAATTGAACACCAGAACATGATTGAATAAAATTGGAAAACACATCCTCTGAAAATGTGAATATGGTTGAAAAGATTAGATAGTATCAAGTGGTGGAGGTTCCTAAAGTTTTGAAGGACCTTCTCCTACTTCGGGTGCATGTGGTGGTTGAGGTGGCTGTGGCTATCTTGTTGTAGCTGCCACTTTCAGTGGAAAGAGAAAGGCATCTAACAATGTCTTCATCTTCTCCTCCTTGCTCCAAGGATCATTCATAGTCCACACAGCATTACCAATGTGAGTTGGAATGGGGATATCTTAGGGATAGGGCATTACTAGGAAAAATTATTTCACATTGACAAACCAAGGAGTGAATTGCTTCTGTTTGATATTGAATTCCTTGAGTGCATTTTGCAGCTCCTAGTAGTCATTCATCCTCTTGGACAGGTTCTTGGTAGTTGATTTTTGATTAGTGAACTTCACCTTAAGAATCTTGAGTTTTGCATTTTCCACTTCAAGCTTCTTCTTGGTGTCCTTATGGTGCTTGAACTCTACCACGTACAATAAGTATAAGCTGACCACTTATTTCTCCAATTCAAACCATAGCTATCTACCTTATTGGAATTGCTGGAGGGTCTCATTTACTTACACCTTTGTTAACTGGATGTATTTTTCATTAACTTATTTCTATAGAGCAACCTAATCTCTGTAGTGATTTTTGACTCTCTCAAATTTGAGAGTCTTTGATTTCCAGGAGGCTACTTCAATTGTAGTCTTTTAGCAAAGAGCATGGACCTCCTCCATAGAGAGGCTTCTATTTTCTGCTACTAATCTCCTTAGCTCAATTTTCACTCTAGCTAGCTACTCTTATTGTTGATGGACAAAATCTATCATTTGCTATTTTTGCACATGAACATTTCGTAGGTGATGATTCCCTATGGTCAATTGTACATTCTCCTAGTGGGTTTGATCTAAGGTCTTCTAAATTTTATGCTGAGTGGCCTATTCCAAGGATCAATAGAACACCATCATCTCCATGACATCCTCAACCCCTTTCAATCTTGTGTGAAGCTATTCAAGAGTTTCATCCATTGTCAATGTTGGGTTGAGGAATGTAGGGTTAGTAATTTGGGCTCTTAGTTCAGCAACCTCCATAGCTAAGTGTTCATTCAACTCTTTGGCTATTTCGAGTTGCTTCTCTAAAATGATGTTCTTGTCTCTTACTTCTAGCAGCTCCGACTAGGTTGTAGTTATGTTATCTAGAAGGTTGAAGATATCCGAAGTTGGTTAACCAGTTTCCACTAATCAATCCAGCAATTGTTCATGCTGCACTATACTCAATTTTCTACTTGTTGTCCCTATGGATGTTTGCATATCTTTAAGTGTAGAGACATTTGGTAAAAATGCCGAAAGTGCATTTAGTGTTTCGAAAATTCTATTAGTAACCACCTTCACTATTGTCTTTTGCACCTAGTGTTGCATCACCAAAATTATTGTTCCCTCGTCCTCCTCCAAGCACACTAAAAAAGTAGCAGTGCTCCTAGAGATTTCTAGGAATTGCTACTATTGTGAGATGGATATCGTTACCTCTCAGATGCTAGGATTTGATCTTGTGGGCAATTGCATTCTTTGGGTTGAAAATATTGGTTAACCTTCCTCCATCTAACTAACTATTCAAGCCACTTCATTTAGATGACTTATTGCTGGCCAATACACAAATGGATCACCATCACTCATTCTCACTTGTTGCTCTTACTCACTCAAGAGCCATTCTTGGAGTTCATGCAGCCATTGAGAGGTTGTAGCAATGTCTAGCACTATTTGCTAAGTGGATGGTGGAAGTGATGGTTGCTACTCCTCTTCTTGGATGACTTTTGTAGGGACCTTATCCTTCATCATCTCTGTCTAGTTAGTGGATGGAGCACGTTAGACTTCGTCATTTGTATAGTGAGATGTTCATCCCCTCTGATATAGTTTTTTAATAAGGCATGAAAAGTGGAGTGCTTTTCTTCCATATTCATTCTCCTTGAACCATTTTTCTATCTCAAGATAGATTAACTATAGAAGGTTGATAGGGAATATGTCACTTAGAGTGGCACATGCATGGGTGGAAAAGGTAGTGATCTTGCTTGGCCTTACCAAAATCTTATAGTAGATTCTCTCTACTCGTTTGAGCACACCAAACTCCTTACAATCGATGCCATAAAACCATTGTATCCATTCTTTCTTAATGATGGGGTCTTCCTATATTAGAAACTTAACAAGGTTCACCTTGATTTTTGGCAACCTAAGTGCCTTTGAAATGGATTGCACTAAGTAGGACATTGAAATGTCCTTGATCTTGACCATTGAACTGGCTTGCTTGTTATTCCAAAATAAGAACATCTCTCCAATGTACCACTCCTCGTTGGAAGTGATGATGGACCACATGGGAGAGGTCTTTAGTTGATCTTGTACTTCTTGAGGTTCTTGCTCCAACTCTTGGAACACCATTTTCTGAACCTTCTTTAATTTGATCTACTTGAGGTAGGCTTTTGTCAAGGTTACCTCAAGGTTTTCTTGTGAACTTGGTGCCTCATCCTGATGGAATTTCTCTATCATTGCTGCTTGTCTTGGAATCTGATGGATAGATTCCACTTTGGGCTCCTCCCTAAGAGGTCTTGTAGCATGTCTTGCTACTTCTTATTCTTTGGCTTATACGTGGCCCCTTCTCATTCATGGTCATTTGTCTCATGGTTGTGATGGTCCTCCTTCCTATGTATGCTTCCCCTTTGGTGCCATCTATGGTCACAACACATCCAAGGATTAGTATATATAATGTGTAACTTATAATGTTTTGATATCTCATCTCATCAGTTAGTTACACTTATGCTAAGGTTGGACCATGGTAGATTGGTTATTTTATTATTATTTTATTAATTCTTAAGTTCAAAGTATTAGCGGAGCTAGTTGGAAGGATTTAACTTTTGTAATTTTATATTTTCAAGTTGGTTTCTTTGTTAAACCTTTGTGGAAGGTAAAAATATTTAGAAAACTTTTCTATCAAAAACTTCAAGTTTGTGGCCCCCATGGCTAAGAGCTTACTTCGTGAGCTACAAGGTCAAAAAATGGAGTGATTTGGACAAATGGTTAGGAAGATATGGCTTTTCGAATGTTATGGGCTCTAAAAACTACAAAAACTCTTGAGGTGTTTGAAAGGAAATGTGAAAAATTTGAAGTGTGGGTGTGTATATATATACTATTTTTGTGCTGCATCAATGGGGTCTCATATATGTAGGCATCGATCGATGGGTACCCACTTATAAAGGGTGTAAACAAAATTTTTCAACCTAAATTTCTCAAAAAGTACATAGAGTTTTTTTGATGAAAGTGGAATCCATTGAGTCTTAGAAAAGCCAAGAATTTGATGGATTCATCGAAGAGGATTGTTGAAAGCTCAAAAATTTAAAAATTGGGTGGAGAATATGTTCATTGAAGAAATAGCCTTAAGGAGTGCATAGTTGGATGCATTAGATGGGGCACCTGAAGGTTTGGATTGTAGGAATGTTTAAGGATAAGGTACTTAACTAACCCAACCAAGAGATATGTAAGTGGGTCCATCCCATAGTAGGCACATGTCCTTTTTGCCCTTGCATAACCTTAATCTAAGGGGTCCATGGATCTCATAGATGATTAATGGTTATGAAAGTTAAGGATCAAAACTTATAAGAACCTACCTAAGAATTTAGGCACATCAAATTAAGACATCAAACAAGGACATGGACATCAACAGTGAGGTGAAGCATAGAAAGCATAGATTGATGAGAGAGAAAGTGGAATGGAGTTCTTGATTAAGGTCACATGAAGTCCCTCATGAATTTTGTGGTTAAATGACCTAATAAAATCCATCCTTAGTCCATAACAAAAGCAACCACGTTCAGTGACTTTGCATCATTACCCTAAGACCGGTTCACCTCCTTAAGACATAAGAGTGCTCCCATAGATCAATCATTGTTCCTTATAGAGAAGAAAAGAGAAGTAGGAAGTGAGAAAGGACCTTATTTAGAGAGGACCTTCAGGCATGGGTAACATGTCTTTCTAGTCCCATAACTAGTGCTTGTAGCTTATTATTTTGTCTAAGGGGTGTGCTTTGAATTCCAATACTAATTTTTTTTGTTCTTCATCATTTTTTCATATTTTTTGTTTTGCTTTTTGTTTTGTGTTTTTTTAGATGGAAACCACACCATTCAAAGACTTATTCAACTTCCTATTATTGGTTGACACAGAATGGTGAGAAATCCATGAAAACACTCATGCACCCAAGTAAGTAGAAGGGTATAGAGAGTACTAAGTCCTCTTGAAGTCACATCCTATTCAAACCCTTGAATCCTTTCCAAGTCTAGAAATTACCAAGGTCACAAGTTTTTTAAAGTTTTACTTAACAAAAAGGAACCTCATACTTCCAAAACAATGAAATTGATAGAATTTGTGGATGGGTGGATGTCATGGACTCACTTCTTGGTCCATGAAAAAGAAACCATGTCTTAGTTATCGGTACAAACATTCAAAAATAGAAGCTAGACATTAGTAATCAGAAACAATAAATACAAACCACCATTTACAAAACTTATAGCACCACTGTGTCCTATTGGCACAAAGCACTTTATTAGTAGAAATTTAGAAAATCAAATAAAAAACAAAGAAAATTATACAATAAAGTGTAAAATATTTAAGAAAAATCAAATGTATCAATGACGGTGTAAAATAAAAAAATGTTGTAAAATAGGAAAAAGTATAAAACAAAAAGGTGTCAAATAAACAAAGTGTAAAACAAAAATATGTAAAACAAAAAATAAAAAAATTGAGGAGCTATGTAAATGATTAGCATGGATGGCTATCTCCCCCACGACTAAGTTGGAAGGAGGAGATCTAAAAGATTGAGTGAGGTTGTCCTTCGGATGAGGTATTCATTGCATTGGCTTGGTTGGGCTCATGGAAAGGTTTTATTTGTTGAATGTTAACCAACTATTTCTTATTTGTGCTTTTAGGTTTATAGATTATCATGGCCCTGGAAGGAAAGGTTTCATCAATTTTATAAGGCCCCTTCCACAATGTTTGAAATTTAGTTCATTGTGGAACATGTGTGGGGTTTCAGTAAAGGATCTTATCTCCAAGTTGGAATTTGAATTTTCTTATTCTTTGGTCATGTCATTGCTTGCTAAATGCCTTGTGCACTTCATTCAAATACAAGGCCATTAATTAGTTTTCATCTAGCACATTAAGGTTGATCAATCATTCTCTTTGTTCTAGCCTTAAGTCAAGATCTAGGTCACAGGCTATTGAAAGTGTATAAAGCTCGGATTGAATAGGAAGTATTGGTAGTTTCTTGTACACCAGCTGATAGGGAGAGTAGCCTATGCCTAGAGGGCATCGTTGAGTTTTGTGCTTCAGTCTCTCCTATATTTGCTAATAGTTCTCATTAAGATCTTTGTGATCTCTCTATTAGTAACCTTTGCTTGACCATTGGCTTGGGGGTGGTAGAGTGTTATTAATTTATGTTCAACCCCTAAGCGTTGCATGAGCTTGCAAAAAGTGGTGCCTATGAAATGGGTTCCATTATCAGAAATCAGTGCACATGGCATTCCAAACTTGTTTACAATGTGTTGTTGAAAAACCTGAGTAGTAGTAGATGATGTATAGTCAACGACAACTACTTCTACCCATTTAGTACAGTAGTCAATGACAAAAATAATGTATGCCTTTCCATTGGACAAGGGTGTGATGAAACCCATGAAGTCTATGCCTCATATGTCGAAGGCTTTCAATGGTTGGATCTACTATTGAGGTCCCTTCGTTCTTGCGATTATTCCACCATCTTGTTGACAATGTTCACAAGATTAGATAAATTGGTAGTCACCCTTGAATATTATTGGCTAATAATACCTTGCCATTAGGATTTTAATGACTGTGTATCTCCCATCATAGTGGCCTCCACAAGGGCCCTCATGAGCATCTTGGAGAATGCATAATTGATTAGTATCGGGGACATACCAACGAACTAGGCCATTGATGCATACCTTATAAAGATGTCCATTGATTTCCATGAAGTGCTTGGCCTAATGAAGAAACCATTATTTCTTCCTATGGTCCATATCTTGTCGCATCTACTAAGTGAGAAGATAGGTGAGGATTTTATCATACCATTGGTTTTGTAGGCATTTGATCATTATGTGCTCTAGTAAAGATGAGTTTATTAGGAAATTGGTCAGAGAGTGGGCTCTTCTTATCTTTGTTATTCCATATTAATTGAGAGAGATGGTTAATGACCATAATCTCAGTCCCCTTTCAATCTATCATTGTAAGATCAAATTCCTGCAAGATAACTAGTCACCGTATGACACGGGGGCTCACCATTGGCTTGTTGATCATGAAGTGAATGGCACTATGATCAGTGTGCATAAGCACTTTGTATCCAAGCACATAGTGCCTGAACTTTTCCAAAGCATACACCACTATCATTAGTTGTTTCTCTGTTGTGGTGTAATTGAGGTATCCACCCACAATGCTTTGTCTTGCATAGTGGATGTAATATGGACATTTCTGATCATCTAGCTACATCAACATTGCTCCAAAGGCATAATTTGATGCATCCATCATGATATGAAATGGTCTAGACCAGTTTGGTACTCATAGAACTGGAATTTCTACAAGTTTCTCCTTCAATTGTTGGAATGCATTTTCACATTTCTTGGTCCAAAAAAATGAAGCATCTTTCTTTGTTAGCTTGACCAATGGTTTTATGATCTTAGAGAAATTTCTATGAATCGTCAGTAGTAACCAATGTGTCCAAGGAATGACTAGACATCTTTAATTATTTTTGGTTGATAGGTTATTCCTTGGATGACCCGTATCTTTTCAGGGTCTACCCCAATCCCTTCCTATGAGATTATGTGCCCCAAGACTATGCCCTCTTGGACCATTAGATGGATCTTTTCCTAATTGAACCAAAGGTTTTTGTCCATACATCTTTCTACTACTTGCTCAAGGTGGTCTAAGGCTTACTCGAATGTAGTGCCATAAGTGAAAAAGTAATCTATGAAGATGTCCACCCCGCTACCAATTTGCTACTGAAAGATGCTCAAGACTAAGTGTTGTAATGTTGTAAGAGCATTACACGAACCAAAAGGCATCTTCCGATATGCAAAAGTCCCCAAGGGACCTGTGAATGTAGTTTTGTCTTAATCCTTTGGTGCAATCTGAATTTGGTTATAGCCACTATAACCATCCAAAAGGCTATAATAGCAATTTCTAGAAATGGTGTCCAACACTTGATGAACAAATGGTAATGGAAAATTATCTTTGAATGTTGCCATGTTCAATAGCCTAAAATTAATACAAACTCACCACTTTCCATCTTTCTTTTGCATAATCATGAATGGGCTGACCCACTCACTATCTGCAATAGGATAGATGAGCCCCACCTTGAGGAGTTGTTTTATTTTCTCCTTGACAGTTTACTTTAATTTGGGGTTAAATTGTTGCTGTAGCTACTTCCTTGGCTTCATGGATGAACTGGTATGGATACAGTGCTAGAATATTCATGGATCAATCCTAGTGAGTTTAGGATATGACCAAGCAAAGCTTGTTGATCATTTGTTAATCACTTTTAACAATTTCTTTTTTATTCAAGAGTAAGTTTAGTATTGATTATAATTGCCTTTCCATTCTTCAAAAATGCATATTTCATGTTGATAATTAAAGTTTAACTCCAAGGGCTCTTGTTTAAAATTTTTAGTGATTTTCAACTCTTTCCAATAGGTATAATCATTTTCGTCATCAGAAAGTTGGTGATGAACTTGCTCTAGTTCATCGATGCCTGCGACATAGGTGCATGTTAGGCTCTTAGTTAATTTCATGCAAATTGTGCTACTCTCAAAATCAGCTGTTAGCCACTAGGTATTCTCTTGTTTTGTGCTTGTTGTGTATAGGCACCTTTGAATATCTACCTCATTTGTAGACTATTTGCATGGGAAAATGGATGCTCTTTTCATGGACTAGAGTTTCTCCATGCAATTGTACCTTATATCCCTGTACATGATGCATGGAACTCATTTCTTCTTGATCTTTCTGAATGCATTTTTCTTTGAAATTTCTATGAAAAGATATCTAATGTCCATTCTTACATAAAGAGTACTTAGCCATGCCCTTCCCATAATGATTGGAAAATCCCTCTTGTAGTTCTCAACTTTGATTACTAAGAAATTGGTAGGATGAGACCACCTACAGATAGTTTTCATATATCTTTTACTAGTCCCAATGGAATAGTGATGGACTAGTCTGCCAATTCTAATCTGATATGACTTTTCTTAAGAGGTGATAGGTTCTAAGCAATATACATCTCATGGAAAATCATATTAAGACTGGAACCTAAATCTAGAAGAGCTTTGCATGGTTTATTCCTAGCAATCTGCAAATAGATATGGAGACTTCTAGGATCAACTAATTTCTTGGGAAGGTTTCCAACCCAAATCTAGTTAGATACGACATGAGTTAACATAACAGTGCAGATCTCTAGAGGCATTTGGTTTGAAGGGTCTCAATTTGATGATTTGCAGAGGATGAGGGAGGAGTAGGATAACTAGCTGCATGAGTTTGTGAGGGCTTAGGAGGGCTATTGGGTTAGGAGAATGGTCATTTGCAAGATGTAGGCTTCAAACCACTCGATTGATTAACTGGTTGTAGATTAATGGCCCTTGTAGCATTACATTGTTATGGCTAAGCTAGAAGCTCACCCTACATGGATGGACCAGGCGATAGTTATGTTGAGGGTGGAGGAATAGGTGTGCACACATGAGGAGGGTATGGATAAAATATGGGATCCCCTCTAGGAGTTGGAGAATGAGTTTAGTAATATTCAAAAGGGTGGTAGTGCTGCTAGAAATGAGAAACATGACTGGAAGGGTCACATGGAGACAAGGGTTGCTAAACATAGTACCCATACGGATCTGGCTACTTGGAAGGGTATTACTGCCATGGTGGTGGAATCCCCACAACTAGGGTTTCTACCATTGTTGATATTGTTCGTATGATTATGGTGGAGTTCCACTTGGATAATAGGGTTGTTACTAGTGAAACTACCTGGGATTACCTTGAGGATAAGATAATCTTTTGGGTGTTTGATAGCCATGGATTCAGATCATACATCCCAAATTCTTGTAAGTGTGACATAATAGGGCAACATCCCTTAGGATGTTCATAGTGGTAAATGTTACACCCATTTTCATTATCTAATTTAATCTCCACAACTTCTTCTACTATAGCAACTTTGCCCTTGTCTCTTTGGTAGGAACATTCAGCTTCTTTCCACCTTCTATGGTCATGATTACTACGCTCCTATCTTGATTCTTCTATGATTTTTAGAGTAATTTGGAATTTTTTATCCAATGAATCCCACATTTTATCTAGCTTGGAAAAATTTTCAAACATAGATTTTTGGATCGGCAAGGTCTTTCATTGCACCACCTCATCAAGAGATGACTCCTCCTCACTATCACAAAAATGAACCTCCTTCTTTCTAACGAAAGGATCCTTGTTATATTCTTCTACACTTTCTTGTTTTCTTAGCTCTTCTTCTTCTTTTGCTACTTACTTAATCAACCTTTGTATCTAATGGGCTCTTAATTCTGAAAATCTTCCTTGGGCATAGACCCTAAGGATCCTCCATGTTTCTAAGAAAATCCCATCTATGATGTGGCAAAGTTGTTCCCACTGAGAGTAACCATGGCTAGGGAATTGATGTAATAATAAATAATATTTTCCCATGGTAACATCCAAGGATTCATGTATTTCTTGTTTCTAACCTTGGATTTTCCTTCACACGTTTGACACTTTGGAGTACATCTAATACTTGTCATTAAACAATTCTAGCATTGTACTTCATTGAAGGATATGATTATGGTTCTAGAGATCAGTACTAGCTTCTTGCTTCCTTAATGAGTGTTTTGGAGAATAATTTGAGCTTTTTTCAATCATTTTCAATATTGTGTAAGAAACAGGCATGGTCAAAGGTTTGTAGATGCATTTGAGGATCTAAGTTATATCCCCCCTCAAATCTAGGGATATTATTCATGTCTATCTACTTGATTTGACTATCTTTCACATGCATGGTAGGAATTCTAATAGCCTCTATGATGTTGAGCATATTTCAAGTGGCCAATAGAGGTTCATCATCATGATCTCGATGATGGCTATGATGTCCTCTACCATTCCTTCATTCATGATGGTCTTTGCAATTATAATTGTTGTCTCACCACCTGCAGTTCTTTTTAGATTTAGAGGAGGAAGCTCATCTAGATGAAGAGGATGAAGAGGGAGGAGGATGGCCACCACTGTGGTGTCTACTACTTTTTCTCCATTTATCATAGCCACGATCCATAGAGTGATAATCATTTGGCTTGTCCAAGTTCCTACTTCGACTCCCTTTCTTAGATCTCTCACGATCATGGGACTCACTATTATTAGAACCTAGATTGTTGATCACTAATTTATGATTTGGGTTTGACTTCCCTTCACCAAAGTTGAGAAGTGGAGAGTCTAAATGTTGAGAACCCTTGGGAAGAGGTTCCTCATTATCCTTTTGGTTTAGTAAGAAGAAGCGGTTAGTGAACCATTTCCCCTTCATGGTTTCATGGTGCTTTTCCTATTACTAATCTAGTTTGCATTATCTTAGTGGGATAGTAGTCCCGAAAGTCATGATCTTCCATAACATACTCTCCATGAAGCTTTTGGATGCTCAACCTTGTAAGAGTTTGGAGAAACATCTTGGGAATAGATTGTGTAGGTGGCAATACAACATTCCCCTCCATGTCTTCCCACCACATTTGTTCATCATGATGGAGGACGTAAGTGAAATTAGGTACAAACTTATTAGAATGAGTGTACACCACTCTACATTCTTGTGGTAATGTTGACTTAAAATTGTCTTGCTTGGAAGAAGAAGAAGAAGAAGATATTTTTGTTAGAAACAATTTCTCATTGTGCTTGTAGTATAGTTTTGATTAATTATTATGATTTAACTTTTTCAGGTTTGTTTTAATGATTTTGAGTAATTTTCACTAATCTTAGATTGGTAGCACACGGTAGTAGCTAAAAATCTATAGCAATAGTGCCAATGATGAGCAACGAGGTACCCCTACACCCAACCATATGAATCACTAAGGTGTTCATGTGCAATCCAGTCAAATTCCATGGATTTCTAGTGTTCTTGTATACATGATTCAATCTAGAAGGTGAATTTAATTGTGGAACAATTGTTGTCTTTCCAACAACACTTGTGAAGCTTTATTGTATGGTTAAGTGCAATTGAGGCACATGCTTTTTATTATTTTATATTTTTTTTGCCTATGGTTGGTAATAGATTAATTAACTAATTTAACTAATTCAAGTGCTAATTAATAACTAAATATCCTAACATAAGCATCCAATCCCACTTTCCATACACAACTTGAACATCTACAACACTGTTGAGCAACCAAGCGTTAAGCACTACTGGGATTACCACATGTTATACGTATGGTTGACGTGGTCGTACTTTTGTGTGCTAGTCTATTTATCTTAATTAATTACTTCAAGTCTTAATCATTCTAACTTAATTAATTTCTTAATTAATTAAAACAATAAATGCATAAATAAATCATTAAGCTAGTCCAAGTGTTGCAAGGTTTATCAAAAAGCTTGTCTTTATTGCTACACACATTACGGTGCTCAAATACAATAGTGCTTGAATAAATATTCGTACACTCCTTGACTCCTACTGCAGGCACTTAGAAAATTATTCTATCTCTTACAAAAAAAAACTACAAGAATTTTGCTAGCAATTGAAATTCTAACCTCTATTAACATGGCTAGGATGCTGTGTTTATAGACCTACTAGGGTGCCATGTCGACAAGTACACATCAATGTGGGAAACACTATGTCAACGAGATCCCACCAACAAGGTTGCGTCAGTGGCATCCCATTGATGCAGTTGATTGAAGATACTTCATCAATGTCCTTGGATAACTCTCCAATCTCAAACTATTTTTTAAAAATATTTTCTATGAGGTTTACAAAGAATCCTAGTAGGATTTCCTCCAAAGCTCATAGAACAACTTCTTCTCACAAACCCATCTATATCATCATATGAAAGTGTGTGATGTAAAATTTTAGAAATTTTGCTACTTTTCGATGAGCCCACAACATCTGTGGCATTGTAGTAGCACCATCAAAAAGTGGTTTATTTCTAATAGGACTTGGTTTCCTTCATTTATTTTTTAGAATGCTCCTTTCATCTATCAAGGAGAAGAACATAGGCTCAATGACAAGGATTCTAGTTTCTACTACATCCTTATAATAGACATCAAAATGACTTAGTGTTGAAAATATAGTTATTCATGTTAAATATTTCAACTAATTTTGACATTTTTAAAAATACTAACTTCACAACAATACTCATGTAAAAACCCCATTTGAGCTTTTAACATGACACATTGAGATCAAATTATGAAATTTTAATGTTCTACATTAAAGTTTATTTTGAGCAAGATGTCATCTTACATGTTATAACCATGGCACTTAAGCATTTTATGAAAAATGCGATCACATCAAAATCTTCATGTTGTATTCTTCCCACATCATGTTCTTGACAAGAAAATTTCCAAATCCACATTGTCTCAACATTTTCAAGAATGATTACAAATTTTACCATGAAAATGTCAATTTATGCATATTTCTACTCATTCAGCTTGGAATGCTTACTAGATTTAATCAAAACTAGCTCAAAATAACTAAATTTCTTTGTCCTAAAATCATTGTTCACTACACTATAATAGTGACATGAAAATCATGATTTCTTTTTAAATAGGTAGCAAACCTACTTGAAACCCTAAATGATTGACACGTTTCCTACCTATGACTTATGGACAAAAAAAATTAGCACATGCATGATATTTTTAGTAACAAATCTAGGGATTTCTTAAAACCTTCAAAATCAAGGCTATGCCATGGAGTTCTCTATCCCCACCACAAAATTGAATAAAAAACTTAATTATAAGCTTTAAAATCTTTCTAAACTAAAAATATTCACTACATCTAAGTTTATTATTATAATTGCAAGCAAAATCTACCTAAAAATTTTAGAAATCAAAAATAATTATTATGATAGATCAAAGAAATAGTAGCAAACTCAACAAAAAAAAAATCCTAACTAGGACTTGAGTGACTCACATTTGAACTCTAGGAGGAAGTAAGTAGGGTTGAGGTAGTTTTCTACTACTCCTAGATCCATCCTTGGACCTCTGCTTGCTATTGCTACCACTTGCCATTGTTCTCTTATTGTCTAGTATCATTTTCATTGTCTATTGTGCTTGTATGTCATTTCCCAAGATGCTTTAATGCAAATGAAAGCTTTGGTATTAAATTTTTCATTTCCACCACTTTTATAACTTAGAAATGCACATGCCTTGGAAGTTTCGATGCTCACAACATTTTGACATTATTTAACTTAACACTTAACATTATTTCTTTTTAAATAATAACAACTTGATTTTCTTTTCTAATTTTGGCCTAGGTAAACATGGCTACCTACCCAAATTTTTTATTTAGGTCTTTGATCTTGAACCACCATGCAAGCTAGGTATGTTAAACTCTAGAATTTTCTTTTCTTAATTTAAAATCAAGTTCAACTTCTCTTATATCCCCTTTAGATATTATGAAGGATGAGCTTCTACCTCTATCAAATCTCTCTTTTCTTGATTGAGAGCCTCTTTTAATGAATGATCACTTGATTGAAGTACTTGTACTAAGCCATAAATGTGAATAAAAGATTCTTTAGCTTAATGCTTTCATTTCTCAAGACCTTTCAAAGCTATCTTAGAAATCCTACAAAAACACTTGATTGCTTTTGCTTGAGAATACAATGATATGCTTGGTTTAGATCCAAAGCTAGGACAACATAACATCATCTTGGAAGATGTTTCTAAACATGTCAAACAAACTGTTAGGAATCTTGCTATAACTCTTGATATAAGAGAAGAAATTATCAAACTTTATAATGCAAGATTTATCTGTCCTATTGAATATTTTGATTGGCTTTCTAACATGGTTATAGTTCCCAAGATGAATGATGACATTTATATATGCATTAACTAGTGAGACCTTAACAAAGTCACTCTTAAGAATGAATTTCCTTTACCTAATATTAATTAGCTTATAGACTTCATAGTTGTTCATGCTCTTCTATCCTTTATGGATGGGTTTTTTGGTTATAACTAAATCCAGATAAATCTAGAGCACCAATAATATACTACACTCATTTCTCATTGGGAAATATTTTACTATGCTAAAATGCCCTTTTAACTTAAGAATGTTGGAGCTACTTATTAACAAGCTATGACTTTAATATTCAATGACATGATGTTTAAAATAGTTGATGATTTGACTATCAAATCTATCTTTGCAATTGATCACACTTCTTTTTTGCTCATACCTTAAGTCATATTTCATGCTTTGAAAATATGCTAGTTGATGCCTTGACAACATTTGTCATTCATGGTGATTCCTCTGCTATGCAAGATTAACTCATGTAATGTGTTTTCTTAATACCTATTATGCAGTCTCGTAATATCTTAATAAGTGCTATCAACATGAATGATGATAATTAGTAATACACTAATCTTCTTCATTACCTTACTACTGGGGAAACTTGAAATCATCTCATGCCTACTCGGAAGAATGTTTTGTGTAAACATTATCAACACTTGCAATTAGTAAATCCCAATATCTTATGTTGAGTTTCTTTTACTAGCATTCTTCTATGTTGCCTTAATCTTGCAAAGTTTAAGATAGTCCTTGATCAAGTTTACTTATGAGTTTGTGGTAGATACCTAAGGTTACATTTCTTAGCTACTTGATCATTTCTTTAGGTGACCAAACTTAGGCAAAGATGCATACCATCTAGTTAAGACATATTATAGTTGCCAAAGACATGCATCCCTTATCTATCTTCCTTTGTAGGAACTTGGCATGTCTCAAATCACATGGCCCTTTCAAAAATGAGATTTATACTTTATTGGTGCTATTAGCCCTTTGTCATCTGCTAGGTACCAATTTATTCTAACTGCTACAAAGTACTTTAATAAATGGGTAAAAGTTGTTTCTTTGGATTTCACTAAATCATCATTCATTTCTCATTTCATTCTGAATCACATAATAACTCACTTCGATGTGGCTCTTCAAATTGTAATTAACAATGAATCTTAGTTCAAAAGTAAGGAGGTGGCTGATTTTTATTCCATGTTTTACATTACCTAGTCATTTTCATCACCATATTACCCTCAGTCTAATGGTCAAGCCAAATTTACTAATAAAACTCTCATTCATTTTCTTTTTACCATGGTCAATAAAACCCAACACAATTAGCACATATACCTATTCCATTCTCTCTAGGTTTATCGTACCACATTTCATATAACCACTAGTCATACTTTATACGTTTTAACCTATGGTTTGGAGGAAAGCTTACCAATTGAGCTTTGTATTTCATCTTTCCATGTTGCTCTTCATGATTAGTGTTTAGATCAGGATAGCAAAAACATATGATGTGTTAAGTTGGATATCCTAAAAGAACAATGGCAAGCTACTCGTGAACATCTACATGAATATCAAGTAGATATTTAGTGTTGTCACTCTAGAAATGTCAAAATCAAAGAGATTCATGAGGGTCATCTAGTTCTTCACCATTTCCCAAACTATAGAGATACAAAGTTCTCATCCAATTAGCATGGTACTTTTCTAGTGCTTCAATCTTTGCAAAATGACATCTATATTTTGTCTAATTTGGAAGGAGATCAATTTCCATGTTCCATTACCAGAAGCTTTTTAAAGATCTACTACATGTATCCAATTCACAACATCGAACTTGTTGACTATTCGAGAATGAACATGTATTCTCTCAATGGTGATTTGCTTTTTCATTAGCTTTTTTTATATAATGACAAGTTATGTACTTTATTGAGATAATAGGTTTACCAGAAATTCTATTTAACTTTGCACTATTTTGCTTGCTAGTCCTCCTTTCTATTTGATATTCTACTATTTCTTTAGCTATTTCCTTCATATTTCTCTATGCTATCTAACCCATTTTACTCTATGTACTCAATACAATCAACGAGGTTTTTGAGTGACTAAATATCTGTTGCTTCATATGATAGTGTGATTAAGCATATACTTTGAAAATATATATATATGATATCCTTTTTGGCCATATAGTGTGTAGGATTTAGCCATATCCCATTTTTGTGACATAGCATCATCTTCATGATAGGTCTATGAGTGATATTCTCTTTTATACCTTTTCTTTTTTGCTTTTTGTCCTTGCATACTATAATTCCTAGTCCTTTGTACTATATTTTTCCTTTCTTCCTCTTTTTCTCGCTTCTCATCTATTTTCATTCCTCTCTATGTTTAGCATTAGTGAGGCTAAACAAGTGTCTCTGCCCTAATGTAGTGAGGAAGCCTTAAGTGTAGAGTGATGTAAGAATTATGAATTTTTATATGAGTAAGGTAAGAAAGAGGTTGGTTTTAGGGATCTAGCTATGTCCCAATTCTATGACATATCACCCCACCATTGGTGTGTTGACAATGTTCTTAGCATTCTCCCCCTTTATTTTATTACTTTTTGTTTCTACTTTTTGCTATCTTCCTATATTTCTCTATCCCTTTTTCTTTTCCTACTCTATATTCATGAAGCCAAATAAGTATCTCTACTTTACAATGGTGAGGATGTGATTGAGATTATTGAGTGGGAAAGGGAGCACTTTATCTACATTTTTATGTATGCTTTTTGGGATCTAGCCATTCCCCACTTCTATGATGTAGTACTTTGTCATAGGTGTATTAGTGATATCTTACACTTCCTCCCACATTATCCTAATTCATTTAAATCCTCTTGTAGGTACCTAGTAGTTTATGTCTTTTTTTGATAGATTCTCTTTTAACTTTTCGGTAGTATCCATCAAGACGAGGTAATGTTATATCCACCTTAACTTTTTTGCATAAGTTAGAGTTTCTGGTATATTTTATGATTTCTCACCTTAATACCATCTCTAGTAGTCTAGATTTAACATCCTACATTATTGGCAATTTGATTTTTGATCTTCATCTTTTACTTTTATTAAAAGTGACATCTCACATCATCTATAATGTCATTTTTGGTTTATCATCTATAGTTTTCAATTTTGATGTCTGGTATTTTCTCCTACATCAATACCAGCTTTAGCTTCTTGACCAAATCTTCCTTTCAATGTACAATGTTGTTTCTTCTCTTCAATATCATGTATTAATCTTTCTTTTAATGTTTGACAACATTTTTTACATCAGCTATCGACACATTAAATCTTCTATCTATAACCTTCTAGAAGATTCTGTAGACCTTAATGAATGGTTTTTTCATGATGCATAAGACATTTTTAGTCTAGAAATAGGAAGATACCCTTAAATAAAAATGGGTTAACATCTTCCTAATTATTTTTTCTCCAAATACAATTGACTTATTACTTGCATATTGACAATTTCAAAAGCTATCCAAAAACTCTATCTCTCTGTAGAATAACTATTCTCTTCTTAGAGATTATTACTGCTATTCTGATTCTCTCTTTCTTCCCCTATTGACATATTTGTATGTCCTTCATATTATCTTTTTAACATACAAAGATCCTTCTGGATTTAGGCCAACACATTGATATGATCCAATCTTTCCTTGTCAGCTCTAGACTTTCCAACATTCTTGTTAGATCTGCATAAGGCACATGTATTAGAAAGAGAATGGGGTAACATAACTCCTCATCAAATGTCCCTAATCCCTAATCCATTTCTTAGGATCCTTACAACAAATTCATAGGTTCCTTTTCTCAAATTTTTATTTGCCTATTTTAGTTTTCTATCTTTAGCATTGTATTAAATCTATTTTTAGTATTTTCTCTTATTTCAAAGGTGTGAACTTTAATAGATGTAATGTGCTTTTTCTTTTTGATGATCTATTCCATTGTTTCTATATCAATCACATGCATACTTCATCTTGTTTCATATTTTATTGTGTATGCATTTCTTGTTCCTTCTCATTTTGTTATCTATTCTATGCACATCATTATGTGCTTCATACTTGCTAGTGTTTTGAAAAACCATTGTCTCAAGTTGTTGGATTTTTCCAATGATTTGTAAGTTTCCATTAAATTTGAGTAAATTGTTTTCTTAGACCTTTTAGTGGCCATAAAATTATGGATTAGTTTCAGCTTAGGTTGTGTCATATCTCAAATTACAATGATCTTTACCACAAGACTAGCCAACTTAGAATAGAGTTGGAGAAATAAGTAGTTACCGCATACTTGTTGTATGAGAATAAATACAAGCTCCACTATGAGGTACTTAGAAAGCTACAAATTGTAATCATGGAGATTGAAGTCTTTAACACTAAATTTGTAGATCAAAGAGATGTGGTAGAATGCTTCACTAAGAGAATGATGAACTACCAAGAGCTAAATAAGACTATGAATATGTTCAATATCAAGTGAAAACATTTTACAAGTTAGTTCATCGATACTCATAAAATGTTCCAAATTTTTTCATGTCCTTTAGAAATGCCAACAATCATAAATTTAAGTGAACTTACCTAGACAATCCATGATGCTAGGGAAAAGGAGGAAAAAAAGTAGATGCTCATTAATATATTTAAGTTGAAGAGCACATCTTTAGCAGTAACAAAGTAGCCATTAGAGTCACCAAGGCACGACAAGCCATCATAGGAATCACTACCACTAGGTATAACTTAAGGCACATGCCTTGGATTTTTTTGTATATTCTACACAAGAATTTTTGTAAGGACATGTGTCCAAATTTGTTATTTGATAAATTGTGAAACACTCAAAAATTTTATAATGGGTTACTCAACTCAGTCAGTCAATGGATTCTACTTCCACATTTTGTAAATAAACTCTATCCCAATTTTGTTAATTTGAGAACAAATTTTTACTCAGTTGTGAAGGTATGATGAGTAACTTTTTGGTCAGCTGCATCAATGTAATAACATCAACATAGCAAACTACATTGATGCATTAACATTGATGAAGTGCTAATAAGTACTTATATAAATGCACCACCAAGATCATTTATGGAACAGTTTAGTCATTATTGTAGTGAAGCTCTTATAGTTTATTCATGTAGAAGTTAGAATCAATTAGCAAGTGTCCATAGCATGAAGTTAAATTGATTGATAGAATCTTATTCGATTGATTATGTACTTGGACAAATTTTCATGATAGTAATAAGATCAATATTGATTTACCTTCATTGCAACATTCTGACTTAGTTTAACATTTCTTTACTTGTAATTTAATTCTATTACCCATTTAATTCATACATGCTTAGTTAATTATTTTTTTAAGCATATTAATTATATGGAATCAGTATGACCAACTTCAAGCATAAAATTGTTAATATTTTCTAATTCCAACAATGTGTCATTTGGTATGCTTAGTAGTGGACACTTGGTAACCCAACAATACTAGTAAGAGTTCATGGTGTATATAACAAGTTGGAAATAGATGCTCATTGCATAGGCTAGAATAGATTTACTTTCTTATATTTAGATTAAATTAGATTATGATATTTTAATAATATTTTAGTTATGACCCTATAGCATCAGTCATCATACGCCTTGGTTACACTTAACGATATGCACTAAGGACTACATGAATATAATTAGGAAGACAATGATCCATGATCAAGTTTAACTATCTAGGTACCATGCTAGTCTAGTTCATAAAATATGATCAAGTCATGCGTTAACACTTGTGATTGGTATGGTTAGGCATAGGGGACAATCTATTGCTCATCACCATGCATCATGGAAAGTAGCCTTGCTATCATAGTTCCAAGGTCTATTAACTATGACATCAATACTATCAATGGGAAGAAATTCATATTGTGCTTGGTATTTAAAAGAGTTGATCTTAAAAGATAGAGTGCATCTCTTCTTCACTTCTTGAAAATGATCTTTAGAAATCCAATACATTCAATAGGCCTTAGAATGATAAATTTTCTTTAAAACAAGTCTTAAAACTACCTTGGAAGAAATAACATTCTCTTGGGCAGCATCATCTATTAAGATGTATAACTGTTTCTGTTTAGAAAAAACCTAGCTCTAATTTTAAAAAGCATTTTTCTCAAAGGATCTTCATTCACTTTAACATGTTCCATAAAGAAGTTAATTTTAGTCACATATTTAATTGTAGGCATATTAGGATTACATTCATTTGAATATTCTTATTTATCCAAAGTTTGAAGCTCATTTTCCTCAGAATCTTTAGGTTTCTTACACTTCCATTACTTACATCCTATATGCCTATAATTGAAGCATTTAACTTTGGAAGCATCATTATTTTGTTGATTTCTTTCCTTCTTGGAATTATCATCCTTGAAATCTAAGACTTTCTTATTCTTCTCTAACTTTTCATGTGTGTCTTCTTTGGTATTACTGTTTTCCTTTACTTCCTTATGTCCCTTGGAAGTCTTGAAGTCTCTATCTTCAAAAGCCTTGGGATATCTATTATAATCATGAAGTTTCTTTTTAGTTTCTAGAGCTAATTCAAAAGCCTCATCTAATGTTTAAGCTTTATGAAATTTGAGTTCTTGTTAATATTTCTTCTTCAATCTACCTAGGAAGTTAGAAGCTTACACATATTCATTCTATTGAACTTTAGCCTATTAGAAAGCTTTGTAAAAGTCTATGTAATATTCTTTAATGTTGTTGTCACTTTGTCTCATATACTTCATCATCCTATCATTGTCCCAACAAAATGGAGTCGAGTACATAAGTTCTTTTTCACTATTCATCTCTATGAAGAGCTAGATCTTTGTTTATTTGTAATCATCTTCGATTGTTATTCCCATGTTGTCTTTGATCTTCCTTTTGATCACTTTCCTAAAACAATGATGTAGCAACAACTCATTGTATGATATTCTAAGCCACCATTCCTGTAGCTTATTTAAAATAGAAGTCACTCCAAGTCTTCCTTTGATGTTTGCATTATGTATTTTACTCTTCTAGTAACATTCAACATCCATAGAAGCATTCACATCTCTAACACATTGATTTTTTGTTTATGCCTCTTTTGTACTGTCCAACATTAAGTACCATATAAGGTAGGAGCTCTTATTATTATCCTATAAAATCTTCCCTTTAATTTTATTAGTATTCTTTTATCACATAGAACACCACTAGCATATCTTCATTTTAACCATCCCGTCTCAATTCTATTTCTTACATCTTTATTAATTTCACCATCTAATAGTTGAGTTATTTGAAGTGAGGGATTTTTTGACCTATATTACTTTTATTTCACAACTATTTATGCTATTATTAAAATTGCATTCCATATATTCTTTCTTATTTTAACTAATTTTTAAGCCTATTAATTCTAGAGCATGTCTCCAATTCTTCATTTTAGAATCAATATAATCTTGAGCTATATCCACTAAAACAATATCATTTGCAAATAGTATATACCAAGGAATTTCATCTTGTATTTCCTTTGTTAATTCATCCATAATAATGGTAAATAAATATAAGCTAAGTGTAAACCCTTGATATAGAACTACTATGATTAGAAAATCAGATGTTATTCCATAAGTTGTTCTAATTTAAGAGTAGCTCCTTTACACATGTCTTGAATTACTTCAATCTTTAAATAGCTTATTATCTATGTTGAGTCTTCTCAAATATTTTCTTGAGCATGAAATACACAATCTACCAATCTTTAATGGCAAGAAAATTGCTTACCATGTAAACATGTCTCTCTTTCTTCCATTATACTTATGTCATACACTCAAGATTGGTTTTAGCTTATGACACATTTAATCACTTTTAATTTCTTCAAGCTTAAAATATGTGTTTAAAGTTTTGAGCCAAGAAAGAAATGATTTAGTACCTTACATTCAATGATGATCTTCACTTCAACACGAGGCAATCTAGAGACATGAGTGAATGCTCTAGCAAGAATAATCTCACATCATTCACTTCAGTTTTCTTAAAGCTTTGAAGTAGGTTCCTTTTACCCCTTCCTTAGGAATTTGAACCCATTAGAATTGTCTTAACATTTGGAGCATGAGGGGTCTCATATTCTTCTTCATTCTCATTCATAAAAGGGATATCATTTTCAAGATTTGAAATGAAAGAATATCTTGCTAAAGATGCCCTTGAGTTGTTATCTTGTCTAGATGCCTTTGGTAATGGAGGTTGCTCTTTGTTCTCTTCTAGCTTCTCATGTTTGTCTATAATGTACTTAAATGTGGTTTGCCAAATCTTTTACTATTTTCTTCTTTAGTGCCATAATAAAAAAAGACCTAAAAGATAAAATTCATAAATATCCACAAAGAATTTTAAAGAATTAAAAGTACCCACAAAAGAATTTGAAGTACCCAACAACAATCAATCAAGGATTAATCAAGTTCTAATTGAAATATATCTAAGGCAATCAAACCTTAACTATTTTAAGCTAATGGGTATTACAAACTATAATAATTTTCAATAGCCAATACAATAGATCAACTAAAGGATAAAAAGGAGTTCTTACAATCCTTACTAAGTAAGGAAATGATACACATATGAAACTGCAAATTAAAAGATGAAGTAGAAGAGTGATATCTTATGTTATAATAATCAGAATTGTTAACTTGATTTGAATTTTCATTTAACCATACAATTTGATACTAAGATGATTAGGAGCTTCCTAGCATTCCAAAATCCAAGCTTACTGAGGATAATGATAGACTTAATCAATGCTCATAATGGACCAAAGAAAAAAAAAGAAACTTCACTCTTACTTAAGGAATGAAGTGTAAACAAATTAGGAAGCATATAAATGCCCAAGAATAAATAAGAAAACCAATTAAACCCTCAACCACTCACTAAGAAAGAGAAGAGAAAAACAAAATAATGATCCTCTTACTCAATCATTCTTAATACTCAAGCAAAGCTTACAATAAGGACTAAAGCTTCACAAGCTCATAAACTCACTTCTCCCATGTTATTGACATCGTAATTGAGACTCTTCTTATTCTTTTATAAGCCACATGTAATGGTTGAATATTCCATATGATGATCAATATTTAAAAATTATTATTTTAATTAATTATGAATGGGCTACAACTCACATCCACTCACAACTAGCTTGGACTATGACTAGTTATAACTCATAGTTCTTTGTGGTTATGACTTGATTACTATATGGTTGTGACTTGCATGAACTTGTAGAACACCTAGGATTTAATCCACTACAACTCACAATGGTCTACATTATGAAGACTTAATTAGAAACAATTTTTTTTCTATTTGAATCAACTACGAACAACTATAGTTCATAATCAACTCGTAGTCAAAATTGCAGCTAGCTGTGACTCATAGTAGCTCATAGTTACCAAAAAACTCATAAAAAACCTCCAAAAAGACCCTCTAAAGAGTTTGAATGATTAACATACATCCCCTAAGTTATCTAAAAAATGCTAAGAAAAATGGGATGATGTCCTTATCAACATTTCCAATGTAGAATCCTCATGTGCTGATGTTCCATATAGCACCTAATACTTATTTACTTAAAACTTCAAAAAGGTTAGTACACATATGATTTATAAAATAATAATAATCATTCTTAGAAGAACATATAAAAACATCATCATATGACATTATAATTCCTCAATATTAACTAAAGAATTGGCTTAAGAAAGATACACCCCAAAAGCTTAGGGTGTAAAATACAAAACATAGGCTAGTCAAAACACATAAAAGGTTCAAGTCACAAGACATGCCATCAAGTAAATGAGTTTCTAAAACTAGGTTTTACAACTAGTCTTTCAATAGTAAAAATTCAAAGTACAAGACTAGAGGAGTATTTCAGAGAGGAGAAACTCTAAATCAACAAAAAGAAACAGCCTAACAGTTTTGATTTTTTTCATTCTTATAACTAATTCTAAAAAAAGATCCCCTTTGGTGTAGGAAATCGAACATTCCATGAAAAGATCTAACATTAGATAGAGGGGGAGGAGGCCCCTACCTTGTCAATAGAATCAACATTATCAAAAGAAATTGTATCCAAACCTTGACCAATAGCTACAAATAAATTATTACTATTTAAAATATCTTGAACATGTTATCCATTTTGAATATTTGGCATGTAATTGCCAATAGATAGAGTTCCTTGATTTTTTTTTATTATGAGGCACCATTTGAAAACTATCTAAATTAGCAACAGGTTTCTATGAGATCTTAGGAAGAAATGTTTATTTCTCTTTAGTCATTAAAGAATTCTTTGAAACTAATTTGACTCAAATTTCTTCAAAGGTATATTTTGTTAAATACTAGTAAAAGAAAAGGATGGATGAATTGTTGAAACATTAGTAGAAGAAATTGTCATACGATTTACAACATCTATAGAAAAACCTTAGCAAGATCAATAACATATGTAGAAGAAACCTTATTAATATTTGTAGTAGCTTAGTACTCATGTGCTTGCATAGTCTTTTTTCATAGCATAAAAGGATGTGAATTAAACATATGACCCTCTTGATAACAATAGTAACAAGATTTTTGAAGGTTGTAATAAAAAGCCTTCTACACATAATCAATTCCACCAACACATAGAAGAATTTCGTGCTTAAAGGAATCAAGATCCACCTCAATCATATATTGAATTATACAAAAAACACTAGGTATAGCTAGGATTTCAAAATGCTTAATTGGCCTAATTCGAGAGATAATATCCCTTTCAACTTTTTCAAAAATCAATAGAAGATTTGGTAATTCAACAAAACAAAGAACCTTTCAAAATTTATGCAATGTTGGATTTAAAAAGGCATTCGACTTTTAAATAATTAATAAATCATGATGATGATTGAAAACACCAATATCAAGGGCCTTAGAAATCATCATTAAATCAACAAATTCTACCAACAAAAATGAGTTTGACAACTAACATGCATGGATAACATCCAAACCTCAATATTTCCAAAATAGATTTAAATGACTGAAAAAACTTGAGAAACAAGGCAAACAATCCAAAATCTACACCAAAACATACCTTTCTAAAATTTTTGAATAATAGATTCATATAAATCATTAGGGAATTCGTAGATTGGAGAAGAAGTAATGAATCTACTTGAAGGATCACCTACTGAGTTTGGCAACATTACATGTAATTCTAAATAGATTTGCTAAGTATAACTTGAGAGAAGTTGAGGAGACTTAGTTTTTCAAGCAACTTCGTTGATGCATCCTTTTTAATGAAGCTTCATCAGCACATCTTAAATGCATCAACACATATGTGTGGATGAGGATGCATTAATGCATTCACCGAAAACGCATCTTAGATGCATCAACGCATCCCCGTTGATGCATCCTTGTCGATGCATCCCTTTTGATGCAACTAAATGCGTTAACACATCCTCGTCAACACAATGCCTATATTTGCCTATAAATATGCGAGCACCCACTGCATATTTAGCATCATTTGATCAATAGTATAGCTAAACTCTTGCAGTTTTATTTCGTAATCTTAGTAAACAATTAATAAGTTCATGTAGTGTGGATTTGAATCAATTGTACAAAGTCTTATTTGAGTGGCATTGTATCTAGATACATTCCATGAACAATAATAGGATCAAGATTGATTCATATTCATTGCAACACTTTGACTTAGAGTAGATTTACTTTCAATGCCATTTTTTTCCATGTAATTAGTTAATATTTACATTTCCATGCACATTAATCAATTGATGGAATGAGCATGACCAGTTTCAAGTGTAAACACATATTCGCTTGGTAATCCTAGCAGCATTATTACTTGGTTTTCCTAGTAGTATAACACTTGGTAATCCTAGTAGTGGGTACGTGAGTTTTGAACGTGTACGACAAGCTAGAAATAGACACTCATCACCCTTAGGCTAGCTTAGAATTTATCCTCTTGTTATTAATTAGATTAAATAATTAATTTCTATGTTATTGTTAAGGTTCAATTAAGGCCCCAAAAACATAATAATAATATGCCTCAGTTTGGACTAAGCCATACATCATAAAGCTACCACTAGTCCAAGTGAGAATACAGTGGCGTGTGATCAATGCTTAACAATCTAGATACCACACTAGTTTCATCCATGAAATTCAACTAGATTGCATGTGAACGTTTGTGATTCATATGGTTGGGCATAAGGGGTACCCACTACTCATCATTGGTGTGGCAAGGGAATGGTGCTAGCTATCTAGATTAGTTATATTATAAATAATTTTTGTAAAAGCATTAATGATTTATCTTTTTAAAAATATTAATATTTTAAGTCACATACACGTTATCATATAAAAACATGTCTCCTTCACATAGGGCCTATTGTCCATCACATGATGAGAACATTGATAGTAGTAATGATAAGGATTTATATTGAAGAGAATTGAAGTGAATCACTAAACATAGGGTCTCATATGCTCATTTAGACCCTTACTACATTCAAAGACTACATTCAACTAATGTAGATAATCCTAGAGGAGATGGAGTAAGTGCTAGAGCAAGGAAGGCCTCAAGGCTTAGGACCTCCACCAAACATAGAAGAGGTAAATCAAGGGACCATAAGGGAAGATATAGGAGCCATGACGATTCTTCTAGTTCACCATCTTCCTCTTCTTCTTCAATGTCTAGTTCTAATGAAGATGAATGTAGGTATAGAGATAGAGATATACTAAGGGGTCAAGATAAAGATAGAAATAGAAAGCAAAGGCAAGATGAAAGACATCAAAGTGAGCACAGATGAGATCATCATAATCAGAAAAATAGAAATAGAGATTATCATCAAGATATGTCTAATGATGATGAACCATTGTTGGCTACTAGAAGCATGGTACAACTCATAAAGATAGTTCAGATACCCCACAAGAATTAAAGGGAAAGCCACATCAAAATGCTTAATATGAATAACATTCCTAAATTTGAGGGAGGATATAAGTCAAATCCACAACATCATTTACAAGCCTTCCATGATGTTTGTGCCTTGTAAAATATTGAAAGTAAGTGTTAAAAGCTTAAGCTCTTTCTTAGGACACTAATAGAAGAAGTTGAAAGATGGTATAGATCTTTGAAACTAGATTCAATTCATTGGTGGTCCATAATGCTTGTGCTCTTCAACGAAAAATACCAAACCTATGAAAAAGTGTGTAATCTAAGAAAACAAATCGAAGGATGGAAGTAAGAAAACTATGAATCCTTAAATGTACCTTGGACATATACTATTCTCTACTACATAGATGTCCAAGCCATGGTTTTTCTCAAAAAGAGCAGCTTCTCCACATCATAGATTGACTTTGTAACAAAATGAGGGAGATCTTTGAAATTTATGCCCAAGGACAATTATTAGAATTAAGAGCCCATTAGATACAAAGGCTAGTTGAACAAATGGCAAAAGAAGAAGGAGAGCTATGTCAAAGGAAGAATGTAGAAGAATATAATGGGGACCCAACTTTTTACAAAAGGGATGTCCATATTTATGATCAAGAAAAAGTGGCAACTCTTGATGAGTTGATTTCACACAAAACCTACCAATACAAAAGTCTATTGTTGAGATGGAAGCAAGGGTACATAAGATGTGGGAATTAATGGAAGAAAAAGTTATAACTAACTTGAAAATCATAGAGGAAAAGATAAAACAAGTATGATACACTAATCAAGACAAGAAGGAGAAAAGGAACAAGGAAATAGGTAAGGATACTTATTGGAAAAAAGGGAAAATAACTATAGTAGAAGAGGTTTCAGACTTAGATACAAAGAAGGATGATGGATGTGACATTTGTCAATATGAACATCCAAAGGGATATTGCCCAATTATGTTACATCTACAAGAGTCTTAAGCTTTTGCTTTGAATCTTAAGTTCATAGAAAAGCAAATGCCTAAGAGATTATCTTATCCACAAGGTAATTATAGACAATTCCCCAACCAATGGTATTATCCCAATGGGACATCTTATCAACCTCAAGAATAATATTAGCCATAATCGCAAAATCCACAGTCATGGGGGACGCCATCAACAAACCAACAATACCCATATTGCTGGCTAAACTCTTATGGATACTATGTTCAACAACCTATTTCTCCAAGTGGTTCTACTTTCCATGACTCAAATTGCTCCTACTACTCTCCTGAATACCATCAACCTGCAACATCTCCTATGGAATCACCATCTTGTACCTCTTATCCTTCGTCACATCCTTAATACTCTCATACTTCCCTCCAACATATGTCACCACCAATAATGCAGGAAGAATTGACAGCACAACCTAAACAAAAGAATGTCACTTGTGCCTTGAACATACAAGTGAATGATAATGCTAGTAGATTGCAACAAAGGTCTTGAAAATATCCTTTCTTTATGATAGTTTCCACACATGTGAATAAAACTAGTAGATCTACTAGCTCATCAGAACTAGCACATGGACAATCTAGTGCAACCTGCTCCCTCACAAAAACAATGTCACTTGATCCTACGCAAAAGCCAACCATTAGCACTTTGACACAAAACATAAAAGATGAACCTATCAATGTGGAGAGACAGAAAATTCTATGCATTACTAATAATGATAAAAGGTGTATTTGTGGTCAAAAGGTTCAAAGTATTAACATGATCCTATACCAACCCACAACAAATTTAAGGAACAAGTGTGTGTGTGATGAGTGGCAAGGTACTCCTACACTCAACCATACGAATACGAGCGTGCACGTGCAATCCGGTCGAACTCTGCAGACTAAATGCCTTAACACCACAAGAAACACTTGGGGTTAATCATTCGTTGTCTTCCCAGGCTTGCTTGTAAGTGTCACGGTGTATGGTTAAGCAAGTCTGAGGTATGTGATTTTTTTGGTATTTTCAGGATTATCTTCTATGCTATCAGAGGAAAGGGTTGAGAAACTAAGCTAACTCTAACTAATGCCCTAAGTCTAAGTTAACTAGCGTCAGCATCCGTTCCCACTTACCGGACACACCCTGAACTATGCAACTGTGGCCTACCAAATGCTAATCGTTACTGGGATCACCACACGTAACGCAAGTGCTCAAAGTGGTCGTACTGAGGCACCTATTTAGCTTAAGTGTGATAAGCAGCCGATTCCTTAGCTAGCTGTACACACCCGTGGGTGCTCGTAACTAAGTCGTACTTATCACACGTTCTAGCCTAGCAATGAGTAGCCGATTCCTTGACTAGCCGTACACATTGGACTACCACTAGGATTACCAAGCGCAGAATCCTGGAATACGCTACTGGGTTACCAAGCAGCCAATGCTCGTAATCAAGTCGTACTTGTGCGCACTAGGAAAGCAGTAAATAAACAATAATAAAACTATGTACTGCAAGGTTTATCCAATCAAGTTCGTCTTTATTACCATACACAACTTGGGTTTAGGTTACAAGCTGCTCAAATAAAGAGCCGTTCACTCTAGGACTCCTACTGCGGGCACATGGGAAAAATTCTAACTCTGGAGTGATCAATCTGCCAGAGCTTCGCTACTTCTAGCCAGGATTGGGAAATGAAGGGAGTGTTGCCTCTTATTTATAGATATGGCGGCGGACTGCGATATCGCGTATGCGATATCGCAAGGGAAGACGCGATATCGCGACACATGCAAGTCGCATCTCATTATACCCCCATGACTGAATGAAAACTTGTCCTCGAGTTCCTTACAATGATATCAGGTAGGTATGGGATTATTAGGGGAAATGGAACTAATGGGGTAACATGTGAACGGTCTTTATTACAAGACTTGACAAACACTGGTGTTCATGACAACAAGGGTGAACACCTTATTACAATGACATCAGGCCATAGTTGGCAGCTAAGAGAAAAGAGGAGAGAGAATAGAAGAGAAGAAGAGAGAGAAGAGTCTTGTTACTGCCAACGCCTAGATTGCGCCTTTTGTTGTCCATCCGTAAGCGCATTATCAATTCCACTCCTTGCATGCTGCTTCAGCGCTGCTCCATTCCAAGTGTCTGCTCTAGATCCATTCTGTTGTTGTATGATTACCATCTGCACACACAACACAATCATATATTAGCAAGGGTAATTGAATCATTAAGTAAGTAGTACCTTGCTTCGGTTTAGGTTCCTTGGCTAAGTTGTGGTATGGCTGATATGGATCTGGGAAAATGTAAAGGATGATGACTACCGAAGGTGTAGGGGTTAGGAAGAAAAACGAAAAAATCCAGGGCTTAGGATAAAAATCGAAAAAAGCAGTCCCCGTACCCCCATGACTAATCATGAACCTCCGGTAGCGTTAGAATGGAGAAAGAAAAGGAGTAAGAAAGAGAGGTAAAAAGGGACAACTATGGCAT
>MNCI01006008.1:0-26725 GCA_015680685.1 Gnetum montanum
TGGAGTTTTTCCATCATGAAGGTGTCATCATTGGTTTCTTCCAGGACAACACTGTGAGTTACTTTCCTTCCTTTGTTGTTCTCATGTCTTGTCTCCGTGGCAGCATCCCTTCTTACTTGCGCTTTTGTGGGTTGATATGGCTTGGTCATGTGTTTAGTAACATGATATCCTTCTTGTGCATGGCCAATGTTCAACCTCATTAAGGTTGCTTGCAGCATTGATGGTGCTGAATGTTTAGGAAGCAAAGCTATGTTACCTTGCAAATCTCTCCACCTTAGCTGTTCATCTTGATGGAAGATAAATGTCAAGTTAGGATAATATGGATTTGTATGAGCATATGAAATTCTTGTTTGCATGGGCACACTTTAGTCTTCTTCATCATATTTTTTGTCATGACTCTTTTGAGTTTCTTTGGTAGGTGGTGACTTTTCCTAAGTGTTGAAGCCATGTTATAAGTCTAACGCTTTTTAGTGTGTGTGTGTGTATTAAATGATTAATTAAAAATGTAAAAAATAAACTTTGTGGTTCTGAATACAATGAACCCTATAAGATTAACTACTAAGCAAACCTAGACATGTCCTTGGAAATGATGCCAATGATGAGTGGTAGGGTATCCCATCACTCCATCATACAAGTTACGAGTGCATGCACGTGACAAGATCGTAATTTGTGGATGGACGGTGTAAGTATGCTAGGCGTTGATAATTGGTTCATGATTGTTGTCTTCCCACTTCGAGTTAGTGAAGTGCAAGTGTATGGTTTAACTCTAAGTGAGGTATATGATATCTTGATGTTGTGGCCTCCATTTACTCCTAAGTGTAAACATAATGAGATAGGAAATTAAAATCTAAATCTAAATGTTAATAGAAATGTAAATCTATTCTAGCCTATGGTGATGAGCAATCGTTCATGGCTTGTCTTACATGTCTTGGGCTCATGTAACTGTAACTAGGCTACCAAGTGTTATGCTATTGGGTGAACCAAGCAATAACATTGCTGGGATTAACAAATGATGACAATTATATGCTCAAAACCAGTTGTACTCATTCCTCCTTACTAGTAAACATGAAAAGTAAAGAACTATACGAAAGTGAACATATTAAAGAAATGACAACTAAACTAAGTAAAAAAAATAGCTAAGTTAAAACGAAGAAACTAAGTGGATGTTGTAATGATGATAAGAAATCTCGATGTTTATTGTTGTTTATGAACTATGCCCCAAGTACAACCCACTCGAACAAAGATTCTATTCAAATTGCTCAATAGCACACTGCAGACATTCACTTTATTATAGGGCCACACTGCAAGAGTTTTCCTAAGGTTGTAATAAAAATTTGTCTCGTTGATGCAACCAAGTGTATTTATAGGGCCACACAACTCCTAATACATTGTATCAATGATGATGTAGGTAGAGCTACGATACATTGTACATACGATATCGTAATCCATGAAAAACAAGGTTTATCACTATGTTTCAATTATATTGGGTTCCAACAACCCATAAAAACTCTAAGTAATGAATAAAAAGATAGAAAGAAACTAAATCGTTTCAAATGACAATAAAAGCAATTATTTCTTGTATTACTTTGCATGTGAAGGTACCAGCGTCCTAATCATGCTAGCTTGGAGAGGAAATAGAGCTTAAAATCAAATAAATTATTTTGGTTTTTTTTTAAAGTGTTTTTTCGTTCACCGGTCCCGTGGAAGTGTACCTATTGTATACAAGTGCATGCCCGGTGCGCGAGAACCTATCACCGAAATCTTTTCGCTGCGCGTTTACCTGAAGTTACAGTACCAGCTCGACTCTGCTTCGTCTTGGAAATTTTCTTTGCGCGACAAAATTTGTGGAAGTTGCGTTGAAAACATGTTTGTTTAAACTTAAATTTTACAATGAATAAGTTTATGGATCCACGAGTTTCTAGCTGCCGTTTTTTGGGAGACTCGGATGGCTTTCTGTAATAATGGTAAAGATGAAAATGAACTTCAGGAGAAAGTAGGCAATTAAGTACACATCTTATATCGAAAGTCGATATGGCTTGGACGTAAAAGAAATCTTTAAACTTTGCATGAAGTCAAATCAGATGCAGGCCCATTGCTAGCCGGTCCAGTCCAGGCATTCACGGAATTACTGTAATGTGCTTACCGCTTATTAGTCGCCAAGTTTTTCAGAACTTTTGATTTGTTAGATTGTACGAGATCACTGCGATTTTGCGTTACCAAGCCAAGAAAATTTCCGAAATTATGCCCTAAAATGGGCATAAACATGATGTCGACATGGATATGCAGAAAAGCCGGATTGGCTATTGTAGGATTCACTCTGATGGTGGCAGCAGTTCTGGTTTGCATTGACGAGTTGAGTGGAGAAAATGCTGCGAATATTTTGCTAGCGACGACTTCTTCTTCGCTTGTGGATCTCACCATTGTGGAGGAAGCAGTGAAAAAAGGAGCAGGTGAGTGTATGCTATTTGTCTGTTTTCTTTTTTGAACTCTTAAACTCCATGACTTATCAGCGAATGTTTTAAAATAAAACGAAATGAAGCTTTATTTTGTTGGAAGACCCATAGGATCTATTTCAGCGAATGTTTTATATTTATTTTCGTTGCCTGCTCTTGTAACTTGCGTCGGATATCAAATGTTGGATGAACTCGGAAATAATGAAAGTTTTTTTTAAGTTGCATAAATTCTGAACAGAAAAAGCTGGTGTGTTGAATCCGTTTATACATCATTTCTTATTGACCAGAAAAATTCAAATTAACTCCATCTGTTTTCTGTATATATCTGATTAAAAAAAATGGCTAAATCTTTTTGGCATGCTATTTTTCTTAGTCAACATGATGCGAAAAGTAGAAGCCATGCCTGTTAGAGGCACATTCTTCATACTTAGCATGATTCACATGTTAACTTGATATGTATAATTATAGTACGATTCGCATTTACCTTTTGGACTTTCTCCTTCCTTTCAATCAAACTAGTTGTGTTTAGTGGTCATTGGAATTCTTTTGAAAAAAGATTTAAAAACATTATAATCTATGCTGTCCTTGCCACTGTATCTAGCAATACAGGAGAGTAACCAGAAACACTGTTAACGGAAACACCAACTTTTTCCCCAAATGTCTCCATTCTTGGGTTCCAGTTGATTTTCTGGTACAAATTGAAACACATGGCTTCGTATGGAAATTAATTTGGCATTATCTGCAAAACTCTAGATATTCATAAAAGTGCCTTTCATTTCTAGATTGAGTGCAGGTGTTCTGGTAGTATTTAAAATATTTGGAATATCAATATTAACAGTTGTATTTCAGCTACATTTACTCTTTGGTCTTGACTCTTGTTGAATGTTTGAGAATCTACTCCATATAACATTGCAGGTATCACTTATTTTGTAAAACCTCCCCTTAAATCTGTTTGGCCGGATGACATAAGACTCCACAAGCCTATCTTTGTTTGTCTGTCCAGTCATATTGGCTTTGTTAGTAACATTGTTAATTTCTCAGCGCTTTTCATAACTGACCTTATTTAATAAAGTTACCATTTCAATTTATTGGTTCCAAATGCAAGTATAAATTCTTCGATATTTGTAATTTCTGCTTTTATCTTTTTAAAACTATATCAGCTGCAAGCGTCCAAGGAGTATCCTCTTTTATATATTTTATTAATTCATCCGTAGTACATTAATTTAGCGGTATGTAGTTGTAATAAATGCCTGGACTTGTTTGTTGTTTGCTTGGGTGGAACACCACCTGGGTATCGTTTGCAGCGAGGTTCTGGATCAGGATCAAATAAATGGCTAATTCATCTTGAGTTTCGTATCTTCAATAGATTTTCTGCCTCTGCAAGAATGTAAACATTAAAATCCTGAACAGTATACGACGCAACGTTCCATAGGTGTGTGTTTTAGAAGATTCTGGTGTTATATTTTCAGTTGGAATTTTTTTTTTTTGCAATACTAAAAGCTTTCATTACATCAGTTAATTTTTGAATATTTGGCTTGACTTAGCAAACACAGAATATTTCATCACAGCAATTTTTTCTTAGCATTTATTACATCTGTTGGGATTGGCTTTTTTAGTTGATATTTTTCACGTTTGATTCCCCTACTTGGTTACTACAGAGTGTATACGTCTTTTCATGTGGCACAGAGTGGTCCAAATTTTGTGACACCGGTAAGCAGATAATACAACTCAGCCATGGAAACTCACACAATAGGGGATTCCAGCCCATATATAAGTTTTAGCATTGAAGAGGACTGTTCTGGAAAATGTTATAGGCCAATGTTCCAACCATTCCAACCATCACACCATTGAAGTAGAGTTCCGGTATACCGAATTTTCATTATTAGTTTCTTTTTATCTTAATGAATACTCAATGGACCCTTTGGATATTCATCTGTTATGCACCAGGTACCTTTAAACCTACAACATCTTGTAACCCACATAAGAAAACACTGTACCAAACTGTTTCAAACACTACAACTTAATTTTTAGCCTCTTTTGTTTTCACAAGGAGGGAAATGTAGGCTTGAACAAAGGATCATTTAACAATGAATTGGAATTTGACAACTTTCTTCGCAAATCTCCCCAAAAATGACTATGAAAATGCCCAGCGAACAAAACATGTGTACTTCACTCTTCATCATGCAAAAGACAACAACCAATCATCAAAATGCATAATTTCTTTTTATTTCAATGAGTACTTTATGGACCCTTTTTTGCCATCCTCACAAGCCAAGTGCCTCCAACAACTTATAATCAACCCAAGAAAAGCATTGGAGCTGGATAATATTGTGGAGGCTAACAACATCAAGCACCTCCAAAGGCTAAGCCCTTGTTATGTATACAAGAGATCATCAGCCTTGGATAGAATGATGGGTGACATCCATTATAATGATCACAAAACCATGAAATACCAACTGCACATGGCAAACAAAAAGCCAACTCTTAAGCTCAATGTATTCATACCCAAAAGTCAAATTCATGACTTAAGGAAGATCTCATGCATGACTCACAATTCACAAGAAACCCCACATGCCTTGATGAAACAATGCTTCACACATGTGAATACCACAAGGACTACTAGTTGAACCCTCTAGATTCATTATTGTGTGTTGGTAGTTGGTGTTATGCTTATATGAGCATACATAATTAATGTTTGGTAACATGTTCCATGTTAGCAGCCAAGGATAAACCTTAATGTAGAGTTAAACTAGGAAACTATCCGAGGCATGGTTCAATTAGGTGGGGTAAGAGAAAAAGCAGTAGCCTCCTCAACTACTACATGAAACTGCCATGCTAGTATAGTTCTGAAAGCACAAGAAGTGGAGGATCCTTTGTGTTGGAAAAATGAAGACAAATACATTAATTGTTGTATTTCCTTTTATGTTGCATTTGATGTGGGGATGTGTTTTATCCCACATGTATTAGGATTGGGGTTTGGTCCTAATGTTTCCTCATATATAGGAGGCTTGGTGTTTTATCCCACATGTATGAGGATTGGGGTTTGGTCCTCATGTTTCTTTATAAATAGAAGGCTTGGGGTAGCCTTTAGTGTGTGCAAAAAAGTGAAAGCATTGTATTAAGGTTTTACCTTGGAGACGTGAGTCTTGTTGGTGTTGATATGAAATCTGTTGGAATAACAAATTGTGTGTTTGAAAAGTTGCAAGGACGGCTTGTGTCCTTAAGATTTGAGAAGAATAGAAGGCAGATCAGCATTGTTGTGGAAGTAGGGTAAAAGGGGCCCGAACCACGTAACTCTCTGTGTTCTTGTGCTATTTCCTTTTTACTGTTTTCATTTTGTTCTCACAACAAATGTTTGCTAGAGTTTGGAATGTTTTGAGAGTGGTTTATAGTGTTTCTTACAGTGCAATATTTTGCCTCAAATGATTTATTCAGATCTGTAGGGTTTTTAATAATTTCTCTAGAGCATTTGTAGTGTGTTTTCAGATATGTGTTTTTCAGATCTAATTGTTTTCAGATCTGATTATAACACCTTGTGTCCCCATAGCCCTTGAACAATGAGGGAGGTAGCATGCCATCACCAACCTTGCTACCCCTCTTATAATCTTTTCCTGCTGGAAGTAAGTGATGACTTCAGAGCATGGCCTAGGTAGCCCACAAGAATGCTACACTACAATTGAGGAGGGATTCCGTCAAATTTAGGGAAGTAATTCGTACTATCAATGAATCATAATAGGAATAGTCTTGGGATTAGGAAGGGTCGACAGCTAGGATCAACAATTGTAAAGTTTCAAAGTTGAACTTGACCTTCTACTCGAAAACTAGATTCTTGGTAGCACTCGACACCTAACTTAAGAAAGTTAGCATTAAAAACTTGGTGTGTCCCTCTCCTATGACTTGCCTAAAATGCAAGGCCAATAGGAGGGCCCTTAAATGGTTCATTGTTGTGCCACGGGCAACTTTGCCAACTTGGAAAGGCTAATGACTACAAGGCATCCCTCAAATCATTTCCTTAAAGGTCTAGAAGCTACAACCTTGACATAGTCCCATACATATGAGGAGATTGAGCCTCGTTGGCTCTAGATTCGTTTAAAGGGCTCTATGCTTCCCCCCATTTTAAGATAGGCTTCCACATGATTTAAACCATTGGACCTTGGGTATCAACCAAACACTACATCTCCATCAGTCTTGCTGTTTGTGCTTTCTTTCCCCTCAAGATTTACATCTGTACAAGAAGAGGAATCTGTCCCACTAGGATAACAACCAAGGCAAGGGATCAATAGCTTGCTTTCAACAAAATTTCTAGATCAAATCCTCATGGGACCTCAACTGCTTCAGTAGTTTTCAACTATAATAAGCATTTGGACGATGTCTCCAGTGGACCAAGAATTCCTCCTTAAGTTTAGGACCATGTCTCATCATTCTGAAATTTTGGATGCAATCAACTTTCTGGCCTCGTATTCATTGAATACTCAGCCATTCTTAGATTGAAAGATTTCTTTTTAGGTAAGGAAAACATGTAGCTAGAGGCTTCAACATACCCACATGAAATATGGGATGGCCTTAAGCTGTGGTCAACAGTAGCTACAATTTCTAAGTTGCAGGTTTGATTTGTTCAATGATTTTGAAGGGCCATGACATTCCTGGAGTAATGTTGATGTAGTTTCCTATTTTGGCTTAAACTGTTGAGCGTCCAATTTTAGTCAGGCCTAATTACCAACATTGAATTCATGGGGCTGATGCTTGCAATCAACATACTTTTGTATATGGTGTATCACCCTATCCAAACAATCCCTTGCTGTTTGAATTTTTTCAAGCCAAGTTCTTAAGAATTCATCCATTGTTGGATAACCACCTTGTATATATGGGATAACCATTTGAGGAGTAGTGGGCTGTCTACCAATGACAAATTTTGCTGGTGAGAAATCAATTGCTAAGGACTTTTGGATGTTGTAACTTAGTTGGGTGATGCTCATCATACTTGATCAATTTTTTTGGATTACTTTGAACATAATGCTGAAGGTACTCCTTGATTACTTGATTCATACACTTCATCTTTCTGTTTGTCTGCATATGGAAACTTATAGATAGTTTTAACTGTGTTCCCAACATGCCAAACAAGGCCCGCTAGAAGGCACTAGTGAATTTCTTACCAAAATAGCTTACCAAGAATAAGAAGGTTATATCCTTTGTAGAACATTGAGCATGAAAGAATGAAAATAACAAAATTTGAAAATTTGTCCACCACATTGATACTAGGAAAGATGGTCCGAAGAATCTCGATAGTAGTTCCATGAACAATCCTTTGCAGGATTGGATTTTGTTTATAGTGGAAATGCCATAAAGCGCGAACCAAGATCCATAATACGAAAACCAAAAAGAGAATGAGGAAGAAAAAGATATCGTGATGTAAGTCCATTATGAAAAGTGCATCATAGGTGTTGCTGCGTCTTGAGATCCTAATTGCCATGGTTCTGCTGCATCACAAGGAGCTATTGTGAGGAATAACCATTCTAGAACAATCATTTGCTTTGCTTCATTCTTTGACTGCTCTGCTCCCCCCAAACAAAAAGAGAGACTTGAGAGATAGATTAGATGTGTGCTTGGTTGTTGACCAACAAACTAAGAGCATGGGAGTCTTTGGGCGTAAACGTCTCTCTTATACGATATTTCTAGTTGGATGAAAACAGTGCTCCTAAATGAGGCCAATTCAAGAGTGAAGAAAGGCTCTTCTTCTTTTTAGGAAGGATATCTGACTTCTTAGAAGGAGATGAGCTACCTAGATCTTTCTATGTACGGGTCTCTATAATAGAAGAGAGGAATCGAACCAAAGTCACTCGAGGCCCGTCGAGAGGAAGAACCTAGCCTAGGATTAGACTAAACTTACCAAAATAGCTTACCAAGAATAGCTTACCAAGAATAAGAAGGTTATATCCTTTGTAGAACATTGAGCATGAAAGAATGAAAATAACAAAATTTGAAAATTTGTCCACCACAACAATGACATTTGAAAGACCTTGAATGATGGGCAGTCATATAAGAAGATCCATGGTCATAGTGGCCCATGTATATGGAGGGATCTTCAATGGAAAGAGTCCACTAAGACATTCAATAGAGCTTTTGCTGTGTTGGCATATTAAACATTTTGAACATAGGCGATACCAGCCTGATACATTTTTGGCCAAAAGAATGTTTGCTCTATCAAGGCAATAGTCCTTTGCTGACTAGGGTGCCATTCCCAAGGAATTTCATGGCACTCTTATATTATTATCTTTTTTTGTAGGCCATCCCAATCTGGAATATAGATTCAAGTGTCATGAAACCATAGTAACCCATCCTTCATCTTAAAATTGTTATAATCAGAAGTGATAGTTTCAATAAAATAAGTAGTAGATCAGATTTAAAAATACACTAGAGAAGTTCTAGAGAAATTATTAGAATGCTATAGATCTGAATAAAATGTTAAAGGCAGAAAATATTGTGCTATAGCAGATCAAATAGATGCTGTAAATCACTGAAGAAACCACTGTAGACTCCAACAAATGGTTGCTGTAAAAGCAGAATGAAAATAGTGAGAAAATAACACAAGAACACAGAGATTTACATGGATCAGGCCCTTTTTACCCTACCTCCACAACAATGTTGATCTGCCTTCTATTCTACTCAAATCTTAAGGACACAAGCCATCCTTATAGTTTTCCCAAGCACCCAATCTGTTACTCCAATAGGTCTCAGATCTCAGACTCTCGTCTCCAAGGTAAAACCTCAATACAATGCTTCCGCATTAAAAACACACACTTAAAGGCTACCCCAAGCCCTCTATTTATAAGGAAACATTAGGACCAAACCCCAATCCTAACACATGTGGGATAAACATTACTTTACAAACTAACCCCTTTATATTATTCAAAATGCAACATCCTTTTAAAAACATAAAAGGAAATATAACAAATAATACTAATGTATTTGTATTCAATTTTTCAACAAACTCCCCCTTGAAGACAAATCCAACCAGCCTTCAAGAGATGTGCACTTTTGATTAAGCTTTAGCTATCCCAAGCTTCTTCTTACAGAAAATGTGTTTTTCAGCTATCACTGGTTTTGTTAAAGCATCAACAACATTAAGCTTTGTATGGAGCTTCTGAACATGCACCAAGTCGTCCTCTATGATTTCTCTTATGAAGTGGAATCAGATATCTATATGTTTTGTCATCACATGAAAGGTAGAATTCTTTGCAAGATGGATTGCACTCAAACTATCACAAAACACAACATACCTTTGTTGTTTTAATCCAAGAGATTGCAAGAATCTCTTCATCCATAACATCTCCTTGCATGCTTATGTGAGGGCTACATATTCTGATTTGATTGTAGATAAAGTTACCAGTGGTTGTAGATGTGACAACCAACTCACTGTTGCACCACCAAAAATAAATGTGTACCCTGTAGTGGAACTTCTTGTATCATGATCAGCAGCGAAGTTTGCATCTACAAAACCTTCAATGTACAGATTAGCATCTCCAAAACACAAGCAATGTGTTTTTGTGCCTTTTAAATATTTAAGAATCCATTTAACAGCCAGCCAGCGATTCTACCCATAGTTGGTCATCAATCTACTAACTACTCCAACAGCATAAGCAATATCAGAACGTGTACAAACTGTGGCATACATCAATGACCCAACAGCAGAAGTATATGGGATGTTTTTCACCTTTTCAAAGTCCTCTTTTGACTTTGGACAGTCCTCCTTTGATAAATTAAATTGTGTTGAAAGAGGTGGACCTACAGGTTTTGCATCCTCCATGTTGAAACATTTTAGAACCTTTCCAATGTAATCTTCTTGACTCGGCCACAACTTCTTCCTTTTTCTGACCTTGTAAATATTCATTTCAAGAATTTTCTTTGCCTATCCCAAATCCTTCATAGCAAATTCTTTGCCCATTACCAGTTTTAGATGTTTTATTTCTGCCATGTCATTTTCACCAATTATCATATCATCAACATACAACAACAACACTATAAACTTACTCGAAACATCTCTAGAAAAATACACACAATGGTCTAGATTGTTTCTCTGATAATTTAGCTTCTTCATGAAGGTATCAAACCTTTTATACCACTACCTAGGGGCTTGTTTCAGACCATATAAGCTCTTTTTCAGTCTGCAAGCTAGACCTGAACCTTGTTGTTTTTCATACCCTTCTAGCTATTTCATGTATATTTCTTCCTCCCAATCTCCATGGAGGAATGCTATTTTTATGTCAAACTATTCCAATTCTAAGTCCATGCATGCCACCAAAGATAGCACTAAATGTAGAGAAGAGTGTTTTACCACCGGAGAAAAAATTTCTTGAAAGTCTATGCTTGGTTTCTGAGCATAGCCTTTCACCACCAACTTGGCCTTGAAACATTTTCCCCCATTGGCTCTCTATTTTAATTCTGTATAGCCACCTGCACTCCAAGGGTTTTCTCCCTTTTGGCAATCGAACCAACTCCCATGTTTTGTTTTGTTGGAGTGATTCCCATTCATCATTCATAGTTGCCTTCCACTTTGTAGCATCAGTACACATCATGACATCCTCCATTATTTCCAGTTCACCACTATCATTGTAAAGTACATAATTCAGTGAGGGAGAGTACATGTTAGGAGGTCTGGTAGCTCTTGTTGACCTTCTAACCCAATGAGACACATCTGCAGCTTGTTGTTCATCATCTTCTTCCTCATTTCCTTGTTGTTCTCCATTTTCTCCTTGTTGTCCTGAGTTCTTAGCTTGTTGCCATGTAATTTTAGCATGCTTGTTTCCAGATCTGGAAAATCCATGAATTTCATCATTTTCAACTTTAGTTACCCTAAAAGGAGTTCTCATGCTATTTGAGCCATTGCTATGCTTGTCTTTCATTTGTAGCTCACTAAACATCATGTTTTCTTTGAATTTAGTGTCCCTTGATCTCACTACACGTTTCAATTCAGGATCCCAAAGTTTGAATCCTAAATCATCTTCACCATATCCAACAAATATGCAATGTTTAGCCCTGTCCTGTAGCTTAGTTCTGTTCTTTTTTGGAATGTGCATAAATGCCTTGCATCCAAAAGTTCTTAAATGACTGTATGAAATGTCTTTACCTCTCCAAACAACTTCTGGAACAACATTATCAATTGAAGAATGTGGAGACCTATTTACCAAATATGCTGTAGTCTTAACTGCCTCTCCTTGAAACATCTTAGGTAGGCCAACACCTAAAACCATTGTTCTAGCATGATTAAGCAATGTTCTGTTGCATCTTTCAGCAATTCCATTTTCCTATGGTGTACTTGGAGGGGTACGAATGTGCCTAATTCCTTTACTATTGCAGAAATCAGCAAATACTTTGGAAGTGTACTCCCTACTATTATCAATTTGCAAACATCTTATTTTCAGATCTCTTTCATTTTCTACTCTTGCAACAAATGTTTTGAAAACTGAAAACACTTTTCATCTTTTGATTTCAGCATATAAACCCAAACCTTTCTTAGACAATTGTCTATAAAAGTAACAAAATAAATAGATCCACCAAGAGAAATGGGAGTTATAGGACCACAAACCTCAGAATAAACCAATTCTAACTTATTTTTCTTTCTGTTGCCCAAATCCCTATGGAAGTTTACTCTCCTAGATTTTCCAACTAAACAGTCTTTGCAATCAGTTTGGGCATAAGAAAATATAGGAATGAGAGACTGATTTTGAAGTGTCTTTAAGCCTAACTAGCCAATGTGTCCAAGATGTCTATGCCACACTTCAGAACTTTCTACATTAGAAACTGTTGCAAAAGAGTTACATGAATCTGCCATCAACATATATAAGCTACCCTCCTTTCCTTTCAGAATGGTCATGATTCCTTTGGAAATCCTCCAATGTCCACCTCCACTACTGAAATTCAGACCTGAATCATCTAGCTATAGAATTGAAATTAGCTTCTTTGTGACTTCAGGAACATGTCTAACATCATCTATTGTTACCTTTTGGCATCCCTGCTTGCTGCAGACTTATACTTTCAATTCCAAGAACTTTTAAAGCTTTTCCATTAGTAGCATATACAAAACCAAATTTAACTTCACGATAAGATGTAAAACAAGACTTATTTGGACAAATGTGAAAGGAGACACATGAGTTAGTCAACCAGATGTCACTACTACGTCTATCTGCCATCATTGTACATAGTTCTTGAATCAAGAAACTAGCGTTTTCATCAGCTGCATTTACCTCTGATGTTCGTTCTTTCAACTTCTTCTCCTTTTCTTTATCTTTCTGTGCTTTCCATGCAAAGCAGTCCTTCTTCAAATGACCTTTCTTCTTACAGAACCAACACTTTTGAGTTTGAGTTTTGCCATGTGATACACCTTTGTTCCTACATCTCTCCCTACTTGGGAAACATTTCCTACTTCTCCCTCTTTCCTCTGCTACATGAACATTTCCAGATCTAGAATACTTATCTATTCTTCCTTTTGAATCTTGAAGGTTAGACACGACCTGTTCAAATGTCATAGCTAAAACACTCATAGAAGTAGTAATAGACATCACAATTGTAGACCAGGAATCAGGTAAGGAGTCTAACAGAACATAGGATTTAACTAAATTTGGAATAACAATTTTGTATTGTTCCAACTTACTCAGATTTCCCATCAACTCACCCAAATGATCTTGGAAAGACACATTAGATCTCTTCTTGCATCTAAAAACTTTTTGATAAATATGAAATGTATTCAAACCTGATACTTTATCAAACCTATTCTTTAACGTTTGCCATAGATCATGTGGATCCATATCAGGTTTAATTGATGCCAAGATCCCATTGCTTAGGGTTGGATGAATGAAAGATAATGCCTTAGTTTTGATTTTTCTCTAATCAGCATTCGACATGCCTGCTGGTTGAGAGGGTTCTAGGGCCTCATGGTACTTTTGTGCTAAGATGGCCTTCATCAAAATGCTCCAGACATTCTAGTTCCTTCCTACCAATCTTTCCATTGTTTGCAGCCTCTCCATCTCTTTAGATCTATCTTTGATATCAGTTGTTATAATTAGAAGAGATACTTTCAATAAAACAATTAGTAGATCAGATTTGAAAATACACTAGAGAAGCTCTAGAGAAATTATTAGAACACTGTAGATCTGAATAAAATGTTAAAGGTAGAAAATATCACACTGTAGCAGATCAAATAGACGCTGCAAATTACTTAAAAAACCATTGTAAACTCCAGCAAACATTTGCTGTAAAAGTAGAATGAAAATAGCGAAAGAAAATAGCACAAGAACACAGAGACTTACATGGTTCGGACCCTTTTTACCCTACCTCCACAACAATGCTGATTTGCCTTATATTCTGCTCAAATCTTAAGGACACAAGCCACCCTTATAGCTTTCCCAAGCACCCAATCTGTTACTCCAACAGATCTCAGATCTCAGACTCTCGTCTCCAAGGTAAAACCTCAATACAATGCTTCTGCATAAAAAACACACACTTAAAGGCTACCCCAAGCCCCTCTATTTATAAGGAAACATTAGGACCAAACCCCAATCCTAACACATGTGGGATGAACATCACTTTACAAACTAACCCCTTTATATTATTTAAAATGCAACATCCTTTTTAAAAACATAAAAGGAAATACAACAACTAATACTAATGTATTTGGCTTCATTTTTCCAACAAAAAAGAGGTGCTCAACTAGCCTCAATTAGTTTCATAAGGTCAATGATATGTGGATCTTGTTTTAGACCACTTGGATATGAGCGAACAATACATCATCACATTGAGTTTGGGAAGTTTTATAGCCATTGATGTCCAAGAGTTGGGAGGATAGTTACTAACGATTTCTTAGTGCATCCACTATTGCATTTTCCTTCCTAGGTCTATAGACCAATTGCAAGTCAAATTCTAAGAGCATTGCCAACCAACGGGCCTGCTTAGGTTGGAGCTTTGATTGATTTAAAGAGGTAACTTGTCACTAAGTTGTTAGTTTTAACAAGGACATGACCCCCAAGTAGGTAATGGCTTCATGTCCTTAGGTAGGAGCTATAGCAAACATTTTTTTTCTTATCAACTGATAATTCGTAATTGACTTGATTCAACTTTTTAGATTTGTAAGTGATAGGGTGATCCTCTTGGAGCAGTGCCCTACCAATGGCATCATCATAGATATTTGTATGAACCTCAAAAGATTTTGATAAATTTGGCAAGGACAACACAGGATGGGAAGTGAGGGCCTCTTTAATTTTCTCAAAAGCCAATTGACAGCCTAAGTCCCATTGTCAACAAACTTCTTTTGTAAGTTAGTGAGGGAAGTACCAATGCTTGAGAAAATTTTGATAAATTGACAAGAAAAATTGGCCAACTCCATGAATTGTTGGACCTCATAAACATTGGTATGAGTAGGTTACTGAGGGACAACTTTGACTCTTTGTATTTGGCTTGGTTTGACCATGTCCAACAATGTGGCCAAGGAATTTATGCTCAGTACGGGCAAATTCACAATTTTCCTTCTTGACATATAACTAGTTCTATCGTTGTTTGTCAAAGACCATTTGCAAATGCAAGATATGATTCTCTAGAGTTTGGTTGTATACTAAGATGTCATCATTATCAATGTATCAAGAAACAACTAGAAAATCTCATTCATGAGAGTGCAAAATGTAGCAGGAGCATTACAGAGGCTGAAAGACATTATTGCCCATCTATATGAATCATATTTGGTTACACAGTCTGTCTTCTCTTTGTCACCTTCTGCTATACGGAATTTGCAAGTTTAGCTAGGTGAAATAGTGAACCTTGGCTAACTAATTAAGCAAATCTGAAATTAAAGGTACTAAATGCTTATTCTTCATTGTATGTTTATTTAGCAACTTGTGATCACAACAAAGTTGGAATAATCCATTTTCTTTGGTTACAAACAACACATGTACCCTTTTGAAATTAGATCCTCAAGTTGGCGTTTTAACTTTACTAGCTTAGGAGCCATCAAACAAAGCATTCTTTGAATAGGGGGTGTTGTCCTAGGCTTTAAATCTATCTTGTGATTTATAGCATGTTGAGGCTGCAAGTTCTAGGCAGTTCAAATGGCATAACATCTTGGTAGCGATTTAGCATTCTTCCAATCTATGGCCCATTGCCCCTTTTGGTAGATTTGGCATTCATTTTTGGTAGATTTGGCATTCATTTTCTGTGTCTGAGAAGATGTCCCCTTCTTTCCTTTATTGTACTTGCCCTTATGAGGCCTTGTAGCCTTAAAATAAAGAAACATACTGGCCATTGTGACAGCCTCTAGTACAGTATCGGTTCCTCATTGTTGCAACTCCAGTTGTGCCCATGGTTGCATGCCATTTACAGATTTAAAGAACTAGTCCCAATCATCCAGATCAAGAATAATCAATATTAACTCTTGAAAGGCATTGATATACTCTTTCGACTTGCTAGAGCGTTTGAGGGATTTTAGCTTTGTCTGGGCTACCCATTCAGAATTCCTAGGCAAAAATTGTTTAATCAAGTCCGCTCTGAACTGTTCCCAAGAATCAATTGTCTCACATAAGGTTTCTTTCCATTCTCTTGAGTGCGAAGGAGGCCAAGCCACCATAACTTCGCATTGTCAGTTAAATACTAAGAAGTTGTGGACATCCTTTGGGCTAGGGAAACTCCACTAGTAGTCAAATACATCTCCAAGTCATGGAGGAATGAATTGATCTTGGCAATGTTTCTCTCTACACTCTTTAACTTTTATGCGAGCAATTGCCAAGGACTCCTCAAAGAGGCATCCAGTCAAAGATGACTTTGAGATGGTGCTCATTTTTCAGATTATTCATTTCATTATTTAACCCCACTAGAACATCCTTTAAGAACTTCACTTGTCTAACTAGGTCATCACCGATATGCACTTTCACCTACACAGGTGATGACACCCCATAAGTACCACATTACTTGATTAAAAGACCCCTTAATTTTTATCTTGTTTTTACTGCTTCATACTATTGTTGGTCATTGATTTGATTAGTGCCATGCGACAAGGATAGTTGTGTTTTGTTGTTTTACTTTATTGTAGGTCATTAAGTAAGCAATAACGAGTGATGGACAAGTATTTGTTCTCATTGATTGAAATTGATCTTAGCAATTTTCGGAGATAGATATATTTTTTATCTATTGCCGGAAATAGCACCAACAATTATTCATGATTACTATGAAAACCATTCATTGTCAAAATATCTTATCGTTGGACATCAATCCAATGATATCTGGTGACAGAGAAGGAAGTTTGTCACTGCAACCGGTGTGAATGATGTCCATTAACAGCCGCAAATTCTGTTGAAGCAAGGATATCACTTGATGCTGTCTAAGCAATAAAGACAATGGGAATAGAATAGAACGTTATTGTTGGACATAGCTAGAATTAATGCCAAATGACAACACTATTATTTTTAATTTTGTAACTTTTCCCATAATAATTTGAATCCTAAATTGTACCCAACTTTCCCTTATAAAAAGGTCATTTGACCATTATTGGGGGGAGGTTGGAAGAACACCATATTTCATACCCTTCATTGATTCCCAAGTCCACTTGAGGTATTTTACCCATTTTTCATAAGAAACTGTGAACTTGTTCAGCTTTGTGGCAGTCTCTCAGCCATGGGAGCACACGTGGTCTGTTGGCAGTTGTTGCATTGTAGGAGTAGACATGCAGATTCATAGGTAGGGGCGATATTTCTGTTGTGTTCATTTTAATACAATTCATTTTTCATCTCTCAGTTGGGTTGTTTTCTTGGATTCAAGTTTAAGCTTATGATTAGAAGTTAAATTATGAATTCTTGAATTTTATTCATAGGTGATAGACGGGAGCATGGAATTAATACGAGATTGAATTTTAATTTATTTTGTCTTGAGATCTTTTTGACTTTGGACCATTCCTCCATGGATATGACTTGTGGGTTGGTCATAGATGATGTGACATTGCTGCAACAAGGGTAATTAGCACCAAATTTTGGCTAGCTTGTTAGCAAGCGAATTGGATTTGAGTACGTTTTGGTACAACCATAGCATTTGGTCTAGATGTCCCTTTAATACCAAGACTCTAGCCTTGGCCATTTTCACTTGTGAAGGCCAATCTTGATTTGAGGAAGGTTCATCTATTTGAGAACATAAAGGATCAAGTCAATTTTCTTAGGATTCAGATTTGCCAAGGCCTCATCCACTAACTTTACTTGGTTTCGAAGGTTTTGAAACTCAGCCTCATTCTGATCCAAGATGGCCTGATCATCTACAATCCCATTGGGCCCTCATGGATCTATCTATAAAAGGCCCCTACTTTTGATGCCACAAACAATAATAATAATAATTGATTGGTACAAGTTAGAGATGGAAACCTTGTAGACCAAAATTCAAGTCCTTAAGCAACTATCAAACCCAAACAAACTAATCAAGCTTTGATATCATTTGTAATGATGTTGTCCCTAGAATGTTATTTGGCACCATTTGAGTCCCTCAAAACATTGAATATGATGTTGGGATAGAACTCAAGCAAAGTACACCTCAACGATCACCATGTTTGAAATACATGACATAATACTAGTTCAAGTCCTAGGAGTTAGTTATAAACTTGAATGGTGCACAAATATGTATCAATAATTAACCTAGAACAACCTAGTTGCTCTCTCCTTTGCTCAACATACATGGACAACATGGTGACTACTAGCTAAACCCTTCATATTCATCATTGCATGCTTGTAGTTGGTGTCACACTCATATGAGTGCATATAAGCAATGTCCTATAGTACATTGGAGGTTAGCACCCAAGTATAAACCCCAATGTAGACGTGAACTACGAAACCATCCCAAACATGGTCCTACCATGTGGGGTAAAAGAAAAGGCTATATACCTCCTTCAACTAGTTCATGGAATTGCCATGCCAATATGGTTTTGAAAGCACAAGGAGGAGGATCTCTTGTGCTTCCATGGCCTGCTAAGTGTGGGGGAGGTAGCAGGCCACCACCAACCTTGCTACTCTTACAATCCTACTTGCTTTTTCTCATTGACTATTCTTTTGTGGCTCATTTTTTTCAACCTTTTTTTTATTCACTTTAGCTTTTATGGAAATTGGAAATTGGAAATTTTTATTACGTCTAGGAAATTGTAAAGGATTTGTTGGATGTTTACAAAGCCTCAACACATTTTCTAAGAAAGTTGAAAACATCATTGATGTAATGCTCCAAGTAGATAGGGTCAATTTGAAAGAAAACAATTAGCAGATTACAGTTAATATTATAATTCATTTGAATGTGAGCCAAAAATGGACAATAAATAAATATGTTGTTCATTGTCTATGCTTTGTTTGTAGAGTTTGCAAATATGCTTTTCTCTCAGTAAATTGATCCAACGACTTGTCTCAACAAGGGGATGATGAAAGCTCATTCATGCTCTAGCAATTTAGTTCCTCAAATAAATAGGAATAGCTGAGAATAGATACTTTTGAGTACTAGATAACAAACCTCCTCTAACAAAATGTAAATAAAAATGCTTCTTCCCTAATGTGTTCAACCAAACTTTAGCCAAGACTTTTTCTTTTATAGTCTTTTGGAAGAGCCTTTTGTTTAAAGGAAGATCCTCCATTACAATATTCCATGACTGAAGCCATAATTTTCCTTGATGCAACTATACATTTTCTTGTGTAGCATTCATTATCTCCTTAGCATAATTGAATTCCTTCATGTGACTTAACTTTTGAATACAAGCAATTAATTGACAAAGGGCTTCAACTTAAAGAGGAAGCAAATATGCTAGAAGAAGTTTGCATTTTCACTTAAAACGCATATACAAGAAATTATTTTTGAACATGCTCTAATTTTTTCCAATTATGTGTGGAAAGAGAAGTTCTCCATGCAACACACCCATAATAATACGGTTTGGACAAGACTGTGAAAAAGTTTCCTTTTGGTCTCCTATGCCAAAAGACTAAGAGGGTTTTAATTTTTTTTTTTGAAATTGTCTACTTTTCAAAATTTTAATATTTGGGCTAGCAAACTACATTGATATTAAACATTTTATCCTTCAAATTTTTTACATCTGTTAAGCTGGTTAAAACAAACACAACCATGCCATAGCTACCTAGGTAAAAATCAATATTTTAATCAAACTAAATAAAATATGGGTCTCCAAGTTACCTTTTTCACCATTTAACAATAAAATTTCAAAATTTAGATGTCGAATCAAGAAACTACTTATAGATCTCTACTCTACATGTAACATTGAGTTGGTCCAAATTTGAGGGAAATTTTAGAATTTAGAATTTTTGATGTAATTTCTTTAATTAAATATTCAATAAATTAAAAATTCCAACTTAATGACAAAATATGCTATGGATCCTATTTTTATTAGTTTCAAAATATTATTCTAAAATAATATGAGACTTTACCATTCTCATTTGTCAGTAAAACATATATCTTTATATCTTAAAATAATAAATAATTAGAAAGAAATTATGAAAAAATAATACATTTGCTTAAATCACCCAATCAAAAGTTTTCATATTAATTTAGAAGCATTACACACATCTCCAAATATATATAAGCTTCAAAACAAAGTCAAGTCTAAGTATTTAATAGAGTATTAAGGTTACGTTTACAAATCTAAGGTACTACAAATGGAGTAACAGATACATTCTGCTATTCAATACTATTGCCATATCTTAATATATCACATGGTTTGGCTGTTCACTGCAGTTCAGTGAGAAGTTTGACCCTTTCTAATAACTATTCAGAAACATCATCGAACCTGAGTGCAATATGAGCTTTATAAACTTCAGATGCTAGGCTACGAATCACAAGTAGATGGTGCAAAAATGGCAACTGGCATGGCAGGAAGACCCCATTAAAAAATGGGCTAGGGTTAGGGTAGAGATAACTTAAGTTTGACAGTTGTGGAGTCATTTTAGCCCATCATGGCTTAACTACTTTCCATACATAAATAAAAGAGCTCTTAAAATCACATTATATAATTATATTAAAATTAAACTAAATATAGGAACAAAGAAAACATAACATTATAAATGAAAGCGCTCTTAAAATTAACATGATGTAATTATATTGAAAATTAAATTAATTTTATATGACATCGAAAACAATATAATATTATAAAGGGAACATTACATCTTAGGAAACATATCATAAAGGATGCTGGCTGGGTCTTCAACTCCATCACTACAATTGGTTAGCTATTCAAGAAAAATAAAATCAGTTGATTAATTTTGCAGGCACAACATACTTCAAACCTACAAGCAAGCTATATAACGAAGGACCTAGATGACTAAGTTAATAAACAATGTTTAAACAGTTTTATTAGAACATGGATCTTAACATCCTACAATAGTCTATGTGGGTCATGGTGGTGTGGTTTTTATGTTTTATTCTTTATTATTTTTGAGAGATCCAAAAAACACATATTAGCGAGCGTTGGTGTGGCTTTACTAGAACTGATAGAAAACTGATTGTGCAGAGGCAGAATACTGATTTAGACTTTATTATCATTTTGCTAAACTGAGTTTATGTGGCCTGATATAGACACATTTTTTCTTTTTTAATTTCTCGCCATGGTGTAAGATTTTTTCATCGAAGTCTCAATAAGTTTCCATTTAATTGTTGAAAAGTCATCTTTAATTTTAAAATGTTGCTGTGGGTTTGAAGGTGACTTTTCAATTGCCACAATTTTAACTACAGGTTTATTATAATATGCATGACATTTCTATTTGTGTAGTTGGTTTTATTCTTTTTAAAGTTGTGCTTCTTTTGATACAAAAGGAAAGAAAAAAAAAAAAAAACCTTTTGACTGTTATATACTGTTATATCCTGTTGCTTTCTTTGTTAACCATTCTATAGTAGGAGTTTATGTTTACAGATCTGGAATAATCAATTGGAACCTGCGGTTCTGTAAATGAATTTGCATTTCTTTATTTATTTATAACATGTTTCATCTGCTGCGGTTTCTCTAAGCTCAGAACGTTACAATATATGAATATGCAAATATGTTAAATTAACTTTGATGTTTGCTTGGTGGTTGTATATTCGTCAAGCAATAGGGAGGTGGGTGGTGCAGGAACTCAACATGCTCATTCCGGAAGTGAACTCGTTTGGGATCATCTATTGAAATGGAAAAACAAATTCTGTTTACAGGCATTTTAAGTGATACACCTTCTGAAAACCCAGGTTAGGACAGACCAAAAATTTTCAAATTTTTTTTGGTTAAATTAAAACCATCTTTGTATGAAGGTTCATTCTTTTGCTATTATAACCAATGCTTTGTGTTACTTTGATGTAAGTGAATCTGCTCTTTTTTTAATAAAAATAATATTTTTTTTACTCTGGATTTACAAATAACTTATAAAAAGTTGCAAACTGATAGGTGCAGGTGTTTGTCGAGTGAGAACTGTAGTCCCATTTGAACGAGCGTATCAGGACCCATTTGATAAATACGTTTTATTTATTTTATTTTTAGTAGCTATGTTTTGATTGAGAATTGAACGTGTCCCTAAGTTGGACTGGTGTTTATTGGTTTTAATGTCCTAGACTATGGGCACATTAATTAGATAGAAAATAAATTATATGCAAGCTCTACCTGCCCCAACAGGAAAATAGACTGATTTGCAAGCTCTAACTAGGTGTTGTACTTTTTGAGTGTTGGCAGGTTCCAAGGTTTGTACATATCTTGGGAGATCAAGTTTACTTCAGAGCCCGAGTCTAATAGAGCTTTGCATGATGCATTTTCAGCAATGTGCAAATAGGTTAAGAAGCTTCTTGGATTTGTTCTTTTTTTTGGAAAGGCTACTTGCCTTAATCTATCAATGACAACATGGGTTAAGATGATAATTTGTATATTCAGGTTTAAAGGTGGCTCAATTAAGGGATTGGAGGATGTTGGCATTGATGTCGAGGTCCACAGCCATGGATGCTTGTATTAGGTTGGGTGGATTGACAAGTTGAAAGGGAGGGTGTTTCCATGGCTTGCGCTCAGAACTGCTTCAACTATCATTTATTTGCATATTTACAGCTCTTACAGCTTTTTTTTGATGTGGTTGTGGAGGTATCTCACCTTGCATTTGTGGAGGTGGTGTTGGAGAAAGATAATTATGTGATTGTTGAGGATGCATGAGAGGTGGATGTGAAGGGTAGGAATGTGATTTGGTTCTAGGAGTAGAAGGCCTATGGTATTTCATTGGATACTCATCTATCCTTCTCTCACAAGCACAAACATCTTTCTTATGAAGGGATGGATCCTAGTTATACTCCTCAACACACACTCTCTTTTTAAGTTCACCTCCTTCTTTGCTCAGTAAGTCTATTAGCTTTTGAATTTGATGGGCCATCATTTTTGATAGTCTTCATTGGGCATAGACTTCAAGAGTTCCTCTTATTTTGTTTCGAATGTATCACAACTGTTGCCTTTGAGAAAAACCATGACTTGGGCATCTGTGCAACAATGAATAGTATTTGTCCAAGGTTGCATTAAGGGATTCATGGTCACCCTATTTTCACCCTTGAATCTGTTTTCTCAAGTTAGATTCTTTGGAGTACGTTTGATATTTGTCCTTGAATAGCTTTAACATCATACTCCACCTTTTGATGGTTTTCAATTTCAAAGATCAATGCCAGCTCTTTGCTTCTTTTATAAATGTACTTGGGAACAATTTGAGCTGTTGTGTATGTATCATGGAAAGCTTCCAAATGATATTGCGAGTTCGCATTATACCCTCCCTTAAATTTGGGACTATTGTTCGCATCAAGTTGCTTGACGTGGCTATCCCTTTGATTCTTGGTAGGGATATAAACAACCTCCTTGACATTTATCATGCTTCTTGTTGCCAAAAGAGGTTCATCATAATCACTATGTTCATCATGGTCTCTATCATGCTCCTTGTTGTGCCTTCTTCCATGTTTGTGTCCATTATCATAGTCATCGTCCTTGCCTCCACTTCTGTTCTGATCTTTCTTGTTGTTACCTCCAAGTTGTCCATCTTGATATTTTCTTTTTGGCCTACGCTCATTCTCGTTAGAGTTAGATGATGAGGATGAAGAAGAAGATGGAGAACTATGAGAGCCACACTGGCTTGCTCTCTTGCTATGGCCCTTTTGATTTTCCTTTGGTGGCTTGTTGGAAGACCTAGGCTTAGAGGTCGTCTAAGTATTGGGTCTTGTTCTTTTTTTGGTTACTTACCAAGGTTGAGTGTAGTCACAAGTTAGCCATTTTATTTGCATTGAAGGGTGGAAGATTTTGGTGATTGGATCTCCTTGAATGATAGTTTGTATCCTCCTTTTTGGATTGTGAAGTCAATGAAATGGTAGTCCCTTTGCTCTTAGTTTCTTCATGGCATGCCTCCATGAAACAATCTTTTCAAAATTGGGCCTCAGTGGGCTAATAAGGCTTGGAGAGTTCATCAACCACTTTGTATTCAACTATCGCAACTTCCAATCCAACATTCATCAATGTTGCTATTAGCATTGATGGGGTTGTATGGTTGGGTGGCAAAACAATTTTGCCTTCTAGGTCTCTTCTCATTTGTTTATTTTGGTGTAAAAGAAAGGCAAACCCTAGATAATAAGGATTTGGATGTTGATAGATGTCTTTGACATGATAGGGCATGCCATCTTTGTTTTTGTTGGTTTTATCATGTCCCCTTGTAGAGTTGTTAGTAGGTGGGGACTATCCTTTGAGTAGTAGAGATTTTGAAATTAGTGTCTTAATAAAATAATAATATTTTTCAAATAAATTGTTAAGTTTCTAACATCAATTGGTACTAATTGAACTAATCTAGAATACTAGCACTAGTCCTTAGCAATGGTGTCAATTATGAGTGGGGAGTGTCCTTTACGTCCAACCATACAAATCACAACTGTTCGTGCATAAATTAATTATAATCCATGGACTGGACTTCTGGAGCTTCTTGATAGTTAAGCATGATTGTCGATCACTGTCTTCTTAATTACACTTGTGTTAGCCTTAGTTCATATGGTTAAGTGTAATTGAAGCATATGATTGATGTTGTGTGACCATGATTAAAATATTATTAAAACATAGAATATAAAGATTTATTCTAGTTAATCTAAGTACAAGAAATAAAGTCTAAGCTAGCCGAAGCGATAAGTATTTTTTTTTGAGAGAATGTTCGGGATAATATTACTAGAAAGTAAAATACAAAATTGGGTCACTAGAGGTGGCCAACATGGATGATCCCATGATCGGGGGTGGGGGAACCCCAACAATTGTAAACTAGGAAAATCAGAGGTGGGGGGTGTTGGGTGTGGGGGGTGCAACACGTCCACAGCCAAGACTTACATCAAAAAATCATAGCACAAAAGGCCAGATCAGCTAATCGGGGAATAGTGGGGACCGTAGCTTGGTGCTACGGATGTGTTGGCAGTCTATGACACACGCAGTGCAGGTGCTTGAGGGCATGGAGAATATCCAACATGTTATGGTGTAGTTTGGAATCCACAAAACTGCTGGCCTGTTGAATTGCTTGCATGGCTACCTTTCGTTGATTCCGCTCCTCAACCGATGTCCCCCCATTTGGGTGGAAACGTGTGGATGTTTGGTGGATGTGTTGTTGGAGCATCCCCCACAAGTAGTCGCAATTTATTCCCCTGAGTGTCTACATTGAGGAAGTGTGCAGAAGACTTTGCATGGTTTATCACTAGGCTAAGCTTTGCGGCCATCCAGGTAAGTGGTTAATGCCACACGCTTGTGGGACCCCAACCCGATTGAGCAGTAGCGTGTCATTTGCATAGTGTTGAGCCAAACATTCCACCCCAACAATTTTCAGGCCTCCTACGCCTGCAGCCTTGCAATAATAACTTGGCAAAAGAGGGTCCCCTTGTCGTAATCCCTTGCCTGGGGACGAGAGTCCCCATAACCACCCCCCCACATTGAAGGAGAAACCAGTTGAAGATTGCAGGTGAATGCAAAGGTGGATAAAACTTGGGTCAAAGGCTTTTTGCCACATAATGGTGGCAAGTGCCTCCTAGCTAATCGTATCATATGCCTTGGTGATGTCTAATTTGAGGCATAAACTAGGGAACTTCGAAAGATGAAAAGAGTGGAAGATCTCTTACATGAGGAGGACCTAGTCCTGTAGGGTTCATCTGTGAATAAAAACCATCTGATTAACCCCGACCAGGTTTGACATGAGAGTAGCCAACCTTCGCACAAGCATCTTACAGAAAATACGAGTCAACATGTTGCAGACCCCAATGGGTTGAAAATGTTCTGGAGAGGAAGCATAAGCAAGTTTGGGAATGCACACAATTCAGGAGCAGTTGAGCTCACAACGGACCTGCTTCTTGGCTTGCATTAGATTAAAGGCATCTAGGATGTTGGGTCCCACAATATCAAGGAAAGTTTTGAAGAATTCGAGACTCGAACCATTTGGCCTAGGCACCTTCCCTCCAGGCATGGCCCCAATCGTTGTTGTTAGCTCCTGCTAGGAAAGTGGGGTTAGCAGTTCAGTGTTATCCTCTTCCTCCAGCACTTGTGGAACTCGAATAGATACAAGCGCTGTGGGTCGCTTTGCCCAGATCGTCTCCCAATATCATGCCAATTCTTTGGCCACGTCCTTCGGATCATCAACCATCTCTCCCGTGTTAGTCTCCAGCTCGTGTCTTTGGCTCCACCCACATGTTTTGGCTACAACAAAGAAGAATTTTGTTTGTCTATCACCCTCTTTGAGCCATGTGACCTGCAATCTCTATTTCCAATAGATTTCCTCTTCCAAGTCAAGTGCCTGCAGTTGCATCAGAAGGTTCTGTTCCTCGTCTTGGAGGTCCTCTCTAGCTTCTTGTCGAGATCGCACTTGGGCCAGTTGGGTCCAAAGGGCAGTACGGCCCATCCGGAATGAAAACTTGTCCTCCACAGGTAAGGATCAAATAGCCCACTTCAAACGAAGGAGCCCCTCTTGGAGAAAATTCCTAGGATCCCCATGGCCTAGCCTGTAGTTTGCCCAGATGTCTTGAACTAGAGGCCGCAACTTGGGCTTGAGTAGCCAAGTTGCTTTGAACTCAAAAGACCAGGGGCCCCAGTTCCTTGGAGGCCCAATGTAACAAATGAGTGATTGGTGGTCTGAGGCGACCCTCTCCTACCCCATAACTCGTGCATCCATCCTCAGAAGGAGGTTCAAATTGATGCAAACCCGATCAATTTGAGAGAGGATGCGGTCAGCCCCTTTCCGCCTATTGCTCCATGTGAATTGACAATTTTCAATTGGTAGATCAAC
>MNCI01006008.1:61544-79133 GCA_015680685.1 Gnetum montanum
CCTCATTGGCCTAGGGCTTCCTGGCTTGACTTCTCCTCTGCCTCCCCCCACAACTCCATCACCTTGATGGCTTTTTATAACCAATTTTAGGGTTAGGGTAACCCATCTTTATTTTTTATTTTTTATTCTTCTTTCTTTTTTTATTCTCTTTTTTTTTTTAAAAAAAAACAAAGGCCCCATGCCAAGCAAGCATGGGCGTGTTAGTATCAACACTTAGCCCTCAACTGAAAAGGAAAAGAGGAAAAAAAATGGTCAAGTCAGGCCCTGCTTCTAGGGCCAAAAAGGTGTTGATGCATAAATTTTGGTCATGCCAACACCGGAAAAACTCGTTTGAGGAGAGACTATTGCCTAGGGTGCCTCCCGTATGGGTACGGAAACCCAGGAATAGTCTCAGCTCGAGAGAACCATGTGACCAAGTGATAGAGAGATAGAGATAAAAAATACAGATAGAGATAGAACAAGGAGAGAGAAACAGACGTCCAACGTCCAAATTGCTGTGAAAATAGAAGAAAATTTGCTGACGCCCAACCGTCTAAATTGCTCAGAAAAGAAAAGCTGCCGACGCCCAACGGTCTAAATTGTTGTCGACGCCCAACCGTCTAAATTACTGCTGACGCCCAACTGTCTAAATCGCTGCCGAAAAGAAAATCTGGAAAGAGAGAGGGTTTAGTCCAAGGCTTCATGGCCCTTGGCCTCATTGGCCTAGGGCTTTCTGGCCTAACTTCTCCTCTTCTGCCTCCTCTTCTGCCTCCTCCTCAACTCCATCACTTTGATGGCTTTTTATAGCTAATTTTAAGGTTAGGGTAACCCATCTTTTTTTTATTTTTTATTCTTCTTTCTTTTTTTATTGTCTGTTTTTTTTTTTTAAAAAAAAAACAAAGGCCCCATGCCAAGCAAGCATGGGCGTGTTGGTATCAATAGTATGCAGCCCCGCTTCTAATCTACTGGCAATAGGATTGATATTGACATGCATGTTCAAATTATGCATGTGTTTGACAGCAACAGGTGTGGAATCCGGCAGTGTGACTCTGTAAACTACCCCTNAGGTCCCTGCAATTCGTTCTTGGAGGGATTCAGATGGTTCAGAATCGTGCTGCCCAGATCTGATGGTATGTTACCGGATAATCTGTTATGCTGAAACAGAAGAGTGCCCAAAACAGGCGGTTTAGCGAGAGCCTCTGGGATGGATCCTGTGAGAGAATTGTAGGACAAGTGCAGGAAATACAGATTTTTCTGGGGATTTGCCCGGATAGATTGTTGTGATCCAGAGCAAGGATTGTTAATTGGCTCAGATTTGCGATGCTGCCATGAATGGTTCCTGAAAATTTGTTGCGACTGGCGTAGAATTTTGTGAGACTGGAGGATAATCCGACTTCAGAGGGGATGAGTCCACTGAATCTGTTGGAACTCATGTTCAGCAGGCTCAGACTGGGAGCCAAGATGGAAGGCAGATCACCATGGAAGAAACTGTTCTGCAAGTTCAGAACGAGAAGATTATGCAGTTTCCATAATCCCTGTGGAACTTGGCCGCTGAGCTGATTATCGTTGGCTGAAATCCGACTCAGGCTGGAACAGCGACCCAGATATCCAGGCAAAGAACCGTTGATTTTGTTGGAGTCGATGTAGTAGTTCTCCAGCTTTCTGCCGTTGCAGAAATCGTTCTGCGGCAGAGGACTGGATAAAGAATTATCGTTCATGGATAAGTCTGTCAATTCATTGGATGCGCCCAAGCTGGGTGGTATGGATCCAGAAAAACTGTTGTTCCAGAGCTTGATGTATGTATGCCAGGCTTGTGAGATTCCAGAAAACATCCGGGATGCATCCGCAGAGAAAATTGTCATGCAGAAACAGATCATTCAAATTCACCAATTCCCCAATGCTGCGTGGCATTTCACCAGTCACTCTGTTGCGGGGAAGGCTCAGGTATTCCAGATTTTTCAGGCTGCCGATGTTGGAAGGAATGGGACCTGTGAGCATGTTTTCATCCAGATAAAGCGTATTGAGTTTGGAGAGCTGGAGCAACTCCACAGGAATGTTGCCTGTGAGAGAATTTCTGGATAAATCCAGCACTTCCAAGTTGGTGAAATTGATCAGCGAAATGGGGATTCCCCCTCTCAATTCACACCTGCTCAGGTCCAGCTCTGTGAGTTCCGAGAGCCTGTAAGTCTCTTTTGGAATCGTCCCGAAATTGAATTCGTTGTTGCCCAGATCCAACTGCTTCAAAGTTGCAGACAGAAACTGAGGAACTGGTCCATTCAGCTGATTGTTGCCCAGGTACAGATTCCGGATCTTGCTCAGTTGCCCAAACTCGGCAGGAATTTGTCCTCTGAAATTGTTCCAGGATAGATCCAGATACTCCAGCCGACGCAACGGCCCTGTGAAATGGTTGGTACCGAGATTCAGGGTTTGCAGAGAGGTGCAGTTGAGCAGAGTTGACCGAAATGATCCTCTGAAATTGTTCTCGGACAAGTTGAGATGGAGGAGGCTCCGGAGGCTGCAGAAGGTGGCAGGAATTTGAGCCAAGATGCGTCTTCCCGTGAGATCTAAAGATAGCACTGAATTGGTGATGGGATCGCAGGAAATGCCAGTCCAATTGCAGTGGCTAATACCGTGTTGCCAATCAGCAAGCTTTTCACCTTCAGAGCTTCTGAGTTGCAGGAGAACATCAACTTCAGCCATGCAATTTACAAGTGTAACCAAAAACAGGAAGGTGGAAAGCCATGATAATGATGAGCCTGAGCCACTGAGAACCATGGTATTATCCTTGCTTCTGTTGGTATTAAGGATCAACATCACCTGGAGCTTAAATGTTTAAATGTTCATCTCATGGAGTGTTCGTACTCAAAAACAAGCACCTCACAGTAACATTTTCCGACTTCAAACTCAAACTTTGACTTAAAAACCAGCATCTTACAATTACTCTAGCATTTTCTAACCTGAAAATCCAAATAACTCTTAACATTTTCTAACAATCCAAATAATAACATTTTCTAACTTGCGAACCCAAATAATGATCCCATATTTCCTAACTTGAGAATCCAAATAGCGTCAACATTTTCCAACTCCAGAATCCAAATAACGATCCCTTTCTTGCTGTTCCTGATGGTTTGAATTTGGTGGTTCAAGAAAATCAAAGTTAAGCACATATGTTGATGTTTGACCTGCAATCCTGCATGCTTGCAATAGCTGAGCTGTTTTGGAAATGTCAAACTGTTTTTACCTGAAACATTGAAACAGACTTGTGGGTCAACATGTGAGAAATGGGATTTTGTTTTCAGCCTTCTGGTTTAAATTCCACAGATGAAATGTGCATTTGTGAGCTGTTTGTAGATGAGTTGCCATCCAGAATTTGCATGTTGGAATCAAATTTTGGACATCCTGGTTGGTAGGCACCTGTGTAAACTTTAAACTCCTCTCAATATACGAGTTGTGTTAAAAATTACAGTATTACACACCTGGAGCTAGCATAGATGCCAGATCATGTCATACTACTGAACTGTGGCAGGGCATCAGCACAGCAGAAATCTATAATGCATGAACGCAGCGACGCCAAATCTTGACATCTTTCTCCATGAATTCTTGCGAGTATTGATGACCTTGCGCTGTTTTCCTTCTCTCCCAAATATTTCCATTTTTAACGAATTAATGTGCAGTTGTTGGATTGACTTTACCGTTGCTGGTCTTGACATCCTCGTCCCAAAGAACTGATCAGTTTTCTCCTTTTTGCCCTGAAAATAGATATACATTGAACCATCATCGATCTTACATCTTCATACTCCATATCCATATTTTCTTTAATAGATGCTATCCTAACAGTTATTTGCGATGAAGATATGAAATTCAAAAGGTAAGTTTAATATAAAAGAGATAGAAAAGGGAAGTTATATTAAATATGATATAGATAAGTAATATTAATTTTACTCAAATAATTTTTTTCTATTTGTTTGTTTTTATTGAAATGATTTATATTTGTTTGGCTATGAAGCATTACTCACTTGGTTAGACCATGTGGTTTAAGGTGGAATAAAGGTACAAAGATGATGAATAATTTATATTGGATTTGAGCCTAGGAGCATTAAGCTTCTACATGATGCCTTTTTTTATTATTCATTATTCTAATTTATCCTCATTAACATTAGTTAAGACATAATTTATTCTAATCTTAAGATGTAGCTTAAATCTTTGAAGATTTTTAAATTGTTTGATCACTTAACACCATTATATTCCTTTATAATTCTTCTAAGCTATCATGTTCACCATGTATATCTCAGGCTATACTTAAGTCGAATTATTTCCCATTGTGACTCACACCCCTAAATTTCTTGCCCCAAAACAATGCCTTCTTAGACCATTAGGTGGCTCTTTTGCTAGTTGAACCATAAGTTAGTTTGTACACATCGCTTCAAAACTTGCTCAAGGTGGTCCAAAGCTTGCTCGAATGTTGCTCCATAGGTGGAGAAGTCATCCATAAAAACTTCTACACCATTGCCAATTTGTTGCTGGAAGATGTTGAGGACAAGACATTGGAAGGTTGCAGGCACATTACATAGGCCAAAGGGCATCTTCCTGTATGTGAAAGTTCCCTAGGGACTCATAAAAATTGTCTTGGCTTGGTCCTCTAGTGCAATCTAGATTTGGTTATAGCCATTGTAACTATCTAGGAAGTTGTAGTAACAATGCTCTGAAATGGTATCCAACACCTAGTCCACAAATGGAAGTGGAAAATGATCCTTAAAGGTTACCATATTTTGTAATTGAAAATCGATATAGACTCTCCATTTGCCATACTTTTTTGGCACAATAACCTAGCGGCTGACCCACTCACTATCCGTAATAGGGTAGATGAATCTCACCTTTAACAATTGCTCAATTTCACCCTTCACAATCTATTTAAGTTTGGGATTCAATTGTCTTTGTAGCTATCATCGTGGCTTCATGGAAGGCTCGATATAGATTTGATGTTAGCATCCCCTAGGATCAATCCCTATTCACCATCCTTAGCAACTTTGTTTTTTTTTTGCTCTATAACAAGAGTGGCATTGATTATTACCAGCTTACCGGTTTGCAAGAATGCATATTCTAGATTGACCGGTAAGGGTTTTAGTTCTAGGGGCTCCTGTTTAAAGCTTTTAAGGATTTGCAGCTTTCCCTAATTAGTAGCATCATTAGTAGTGGAAAGTTGTTGATGGACCTATTCCAATTTGTTTATGCTCCTCATATAGGTACATACAAGGCTCTTAGAGGATTTCATGCATAGGGTGCTACTATTAGAATTAGTGGTTAGCCACTAGGTGCCTTCTTGGTTAGTGATTGTTGCGTATAGGCATTGTTGAATTTGTGATTTGGTGGCACACTGACTGCATGCTTGAATGGATGTCCGCTTAATGGACCAGAGTTGCTGCACATAGTTGAACCCGGAGTCACTGTATGCGATGCATGGAACATGCTTCTTCTCGATCTTCCCAAAAGGATTTTCCTTGAAAATTTCAAGGGAGAGATCTCAGAGTCCCAAACGTGCATCCATTGTGCTGAGCCATGCTCTTCCCATTATAATGGGAAGTCCCCCTTGCAATTATCGACACGGATTACTAGGAAATCAGCAGGGTAGGACCACCCACAAACAGTGGTCACAATATCTTCTACCAATCCCAAGGGAATAGTAATGGATTGGTCTACCAACTTGAGTTGAATGTTGCTTTTCTTCAACAGAGGCAAGTTCCAAGTCTTATACATATCATGTGAAATCAGGTTGATACCTAACCCTAAATCCAAAAGAGCTTTGCATGGCTTGTTCCTTGCTACTTGAAGGTATATGAGGGGGCTTCTTGGATCAGCCAATTTTTGAGGGAGATGACTCACCTTGATCTAGTCCATCACATCATGTGTTAACATGATGGTTTGCATGTTGGAAGGCATTAGGTTCGAAGGTTGCTCGAAGAATAGAGTGTCAAAGGCAGTTGGAGATACAGAGGCACTAGTTGCAGGTGAGTGTGAGGGTGTGTTTAGGTTATTAAGGTGGAAAAGGGGACATTTCTATGGTTTTGATTCCGACCCACTTAGCTGAGAGGCGGGTTGTAAATTGATGGCCCTCATGGCATTATGTTGCTGTGGTTGTGGGGTATTTCTCCCTGCATGGGCAGAGCAGGAGGTAGTTGAGTTAAGGGCTGGGTAGGCATGGCAGAAGAAGGTGCAAAGGATAGTGTAGATGTGGGTTCCCCCCCTAGGTGACAGAGATTGGGCCTAAAAGTATTATGGAGGGTAGTAATGATTTTGGAAGGTTGCATGACTAGAAGAGTCCTACAGGGAGATTGGCTACTGAATATAGTACCATAAGGATCTGGCTTCCGATAAGGGTACTGCTACCTTGGGTGTGGCATCCCCCACAACTGTGGATGCTGCCATTGTTGGTAGTGCTCATATGGTTGCGATGGAGCTCCACTTGGATAATATCCCTATTGCTGGTGGAACTGCCTAGAATTTCCTTGGGGATAAGGCAGTCTTCGAGGTATTTACCTTTTTGCTAAGTAAGGATTTAGAGCATACACCCCAGGCTCTTGAAAATGTGACACCATGGGGCAACATCCCTTAGGATGTTCATACTGGCATATGTCAGATCCATCGTCTTCCTCAGTGTCAGAGTTTGCAACTTGTTCTATTGCAACAACTTTGCCCTTACCTTTGTGGTAGGCATGTTTAGCTTCTTTTCTCCTTCATTGATCCTGATCATTACTCTATTCTTTGGATTATTTTGTGATTTTTAGACCACTTTGGAATTTTTCATCCAAAGAATCCCACATCTTGTCCACCTTGGCCAAATTTCAGAAGTGAATTTTTGTATGGGCAAGGTCTTCCTATGTACCACTGCATCCAGTGGTGATTTCTTCTCATCTTCATAGAATCAAACTTCCCTCTTTCAGATGGAAGGATCCCAATTATATTCCTTTGCACTTTTCCAGTTCCGTAGTTCTTCCTCTTCCTTGGCTACTTGCTCAATTAATCACTGAAGCTGATGAGCCCTTAACTCGGATAGTCGTCCTTGAGCGTAAACAACAAGGATCCTTCTTATTTCGAAATGGAGCCCATCTATGACATGGTAGAGCTATTCCCACTAAGAGTAGCCATGACTAGGGCATCGATGTAACAAGGAGTAATATTTACCCATGGCTACATCCAAGGGTTCATGGCTACCTTGTTTCCACCCCTAAATTTTTCGTCTTAGATTGGAAACTTTGGAGTAAGTTTTGTATTTATCATTAAAGAGCTCTAGCATTGTACTCCATCACCTAATTGATTCTAGCTCTAAAGATTGGTACCAGCTTTTTACTTCCTTGATGAGTGTTCGGGGAAACAGCTTGAGTTTCTGCCATTCATTTTCAATATTTTGTAGGGTGCAGACATCATGAAATGCTTGCAGGTTAGTCTGTAGATCACAATTATATCCCCCTTCAAATTTGGGAATGTTGTTCATATCAAGGCACTTAATTTGGCTATCTCTCAAGTCCTTGGTAGGTATGTGAATTGCCTTCGCTATGTTGAGCATGCTTTGAGTGACAAGTAGTGGTTCATCAAATTCATGGTCTTGATGATGGCCATGATGTTTGTGATGGTCTTTTCTACCTCTCTTTTCATGACAGTGAGCCTCCTATGATCGCTCACACCCTTGGTCATGCCATCCCCGTTGACCTCCTCGATCATGTCGATTTCTGTGATCACCATCATCATGATCTCTCCTACGACGGTTGTAGTCAAAGTCTAAACCTGACAAAGATAAGGTGGAACAATAGGATAGAGAAGAGGGGGGAGTATTTTCACCCTCATGGTGTTGATCCCCTTCTCTTTCATGATGATGACCTCGATCTTCATGTCCATCTTCACCTCCACCATGCTCTCCTCCATGAGATCCCTCATCATCTTGGGACTCCTAGTCACTTGATCCTTTACTCCGCACAATGGATTGTATGTTTTGATGTAGGGGAGGAGATTTAGAAGAATGGGAACCATGAGAAATAGGTTCCTGATCATTGTGTTAGTCTTGCAGGAACAAAGGTTACTAAACCATTTTCCCTTTTCTTGTTCATGGCATTTTTCCTGTTGTTGGTCCCGTTTATGTTGCACCTCAGTTGGACGATAGTCCTGATAATCATGATCCTCCATAATGTACTCCTCACCTCAGTCTTGAATGCCCAATTTGGTGAGAGTTTGGAGTAACATTCTAGGAATCGATCGATCAGGGAACAATATAATGTTGTCCTCCATGTCCCGCCATTGCATTTGCTCATCTTGATGCAGGATGAAGGTGAAGTTGGGTATATACTCATCTAGATGAGTATATACCACCTGACATTCCTAGGGCACTTGTGGGTTGGATTTGTCTCACCTGTGAGAAGAAGACATATTAGTGCTAAACAATAAATAACTTGGTGTGCCTTACTCTTACCTAAGTCGTCTAGCGTGAGTAGATTTCGATGTAATGGGTCTGTTCCAATGAAGTGAGTGATGATCTTGCTAAGGCTAGATATTGCATGTAAGACTAATAGTCCCCGGCAATGACGCCGATGATGAATGGCAAGGTACCCCTATGCCCAACCATATGAATCACAAGCGTTCACGCGTGACCCGGTCGAATTCTGAAGATTACAAGCACTTACGCACACATAATTCTAGCCATAAAAATCCTAGTTAGAGCAGTCGTTGTCCTTTCAACCTCACTTGTAACATTCTGGAATGATGGTTAAGTGAGATTGAGGCATATGATTTTTTTATATGTTTTCTTTTATCTTTAATATCTAATTCTTCTAATATAGGGAGTAAAAGACTAGATAACCTAAGATTCCACTACTCTATCACTCGACTACTCCTACCATAAGCAACCATTCCCATCCTCAGTGCACATCCCAAGTGTGTCCTAATCACTACTGGGTTGCTAGACATTAAGCGTTACTAGGTTGCCAAGTGTCAGACATATGTTCGAGGTGCTTATACTTATGTGTTCTCGTGGACTACGAAAGTGTATTGTAACTATAAAGCGATAACAAAAGCATGAGAATTATCAAAGTATTAAAATGTTAATTCTTAAGTAATTGTCCAAATGCTGCAAGGAATATCTAGAAAGCTTTTCTTTATTGTCGTTCATGCCAATGGGCTCAGGTACATTAGCGCTTGAATAAAGAGTTGTACACTCTTTGAACTTCTTCTGCGTGCACTTGGAAAATAGTCTAGCTCCTATAGGAACAAACTACAAGAGCTTTGCTATAATTTGAAAAAAAGGTGCCATAAATGTGGTGGGTGCACACATATTCGAAAAATGGACTCTATGTTGATGAGGCCATGTCAATGCTTGGAAAGATGTGTCAACGGGGTTCCATTGACGTGGCTGTGTTAATGAGGCTTCATCGACGCGGCCTAGTTGACGTAGTTGATTGGATGCTTCATCAACAATTAAGTGATATGATGTTAAAGTATAACATTCAAGTCATTCATGTGAGGTATTATTCTCATTTTTTTCTACTTGTTAAGATAGATAGTGCTTTGATGGTGCAACATGCCCTACATATAGGGTCATTCGTCCGTAAGTGGACAGTAGATTTCAATACCTAATCTGAAGAATATTTGAAAGTTCCATGTTTCATTAGCTATGTAATCTTTTCTTTTAAAATATTTTCAGACTTAACCTTGAAAACTGTAATCTCTTGGATTCACGGACATCTATAGAGATATACATTCTACCAATGGATTATGAAAGAAAGTAGGCTTTCTTTTAAAACTGTAAGTGGATTGTGCTTTCTAGTGGAGTCTTCAAACCATGTTATTTGGTGTAGTTGTAGTGATCGTGAAGAAAGCCAAAAATTTAAATAGAAATAAAGGCCAAATATTTAGTAAGGCACAAGCAGGAATAAAAATTCAAGTTCTTTACTTGTTTTTTTGGAAGGGTAAATTTTAGCTCTACCTTTCAAGGTAAATTCCAATACTTCTGTTATTAAGGTAAAGTGAAAAGTGTAATGGTACTTAAAGCCAAGAATCATATTTGAAGATATGAAGTATATTCATTTTCTTCTTTAAAACAAATAAGGTACAAGAAAATAAAATTTGGAAACCAATGTTGTGTAACAAGATTGTGTAAAACAAAAAGTTGAAAGGACCTTTAGTAGAGCATGCTTTAAAAGGAAACCTAGTGTATGAAATAAATAAATAAAATACAAAGAATTATCATCATCATCATTTGTCTTTATCCTATGTATGATGGGTTGATCATTAAGGTAGACCAATGAGTAAAATAAAACAAANAGTTTAATATACTTAAATATAGTTTTTGCTCTATTTTCCTAGGGATCTTAGGACTAGGATCAAAATTTCAATCCTTCTAAGCTATTTTACCTTGTAGGAGAAGTCTCATTCAAAATTATTTATCCAAAGAAGGGCATTTTCAAATACTCCTTGTTATTAGTGAAGGACATTGATGTTTCTACTATAACATAAGAAAGGCAAAAATAATAATAATAATTAGCATACATCCATGCAATGTTGTGTTGATATGTGTACCTATAAAATTGATTGCATAGTGATAGCTATGTTATCAATAAAATTTGAGGCATGATACCAATACAAACAATCATATTGATGTATGTGTCATATGATAATAGTAGTGATAGTCAACAATTTTTAGTAGTGATTTGATTGTTTTTTTTTACATAAATTTTAGTGGAAGTACTTTTGACATGCAAACATTCCTTTACCATATCAATTACGAATATCTTATATAAGGGATTTATTATTACCTCCATATTTGACCTCCATCAATGATTTCTTATCCATTTTGATAGCTAGCTTCATTCCAAACCTACACTGAGTGTATTTTATGTNTGTATAGTATATTGAATGAGAGATGTACACATTTTTGCAACTATATCTATGATTCTTCATGAAATTAAATCAAACTCCATGATTCTTGAAGGGAAAAATATTTTTATAAACACATCATCATCATCATTATCCTAGCCTTATTCCTATTGCATGAGGTTGGCTATATAAGTTTTTTATACTATTCACTTCTATTAAGAGTTAAATAAGCATTAATACTAGACAATGAGGTATTAGCCTAGGGGTAAGACTCTTGATTTGAAAGTTCCAAGTTATGGGTTCAATTGTGGTGGGCAATGTTGAGTTATAAAATTCTAACTAGACTATATATCTTAGGGTGTATCTATATTACAATTATTTTGAGGTTCCAATACCCAAATAAGCATTAATATCAAAATCTTAGGTGTATTCTTTATGTAAGAAAACCAAGTATGTTTTGGTTTACTCTTTGTTAATTTCATTAACTTTAATTAGTGTAAGGACACATCTTTTGATCCCCTTGTTCTCTTCCCTATGTGTAGTTTTTGTAGGTTTTGGACTTTGTGGAGATAACTTGGACACCAATGAGACATCTTTCCTGAAATTTGGGATGTTAGAGAAGACATTTGGGATGTTCTAGAGATGTCTTGGAAATATTGTAGACATCTTAGGTGAGATGTATCATAGGAGAGGGAGACATCTTAGAAATGTGTGAGACATCTCAACAAGTGCTAGGACATCCCAGTTTGAGCTGAGATGTCTTATGTAATTTTAGGCACTCTCTAGTAAATTTCAAGGCACTTTTGGTAAATTCGAGGTGCTTATGGAAAATTTGAGGTGCTTTCTAGAAAATTTTGAGGCACTTTTGGTAAATTTAAGGTGCTTTTGGAAAATTTATGGCATTTTTAGTAGACATTCCAAGTGATGCTAAAACATCTTAGCTATGGTGAAGACATCTTAGGCTAGGACAAGATGTTCCACATGATAGCACTGTTTCTCAATGAGACATCCTAAGGAGGTTAGAGACAACTCAAATGAGTGGGGAAACTTTCAAAATTGGTTGTTTCGATTTAGGAAATAGTTGGGAGAAGATGAAAAAAGATGGAAACAATGTGGAATTCTTGAGTTGAGTTGGGGAAAGGTTTCTAGGTATCTTGTCCTATTATTGCCAATAAACATTGGTTTTGTTTATGCTTGTACCACTTGAGTAATTAGGTAGAGATGTCTTGGTGAGAGCTTAGCAAGAGTTTAGTTGAACACAGGAAGTAAGTGCATGTATGGTTGTAGCTTCAAGGTTACTATGTGGTGTATTAGCTTGTGTGTTCTTGTCTCTTGTGTACTTGTGAATTGAGATCTCAATCCTATATTGTGGAAGAGATTCTCTATTTATTGTGTCTTGTATTAAGAACAACCATTCTGTGGTTATAGAGCCTCATGCTCTATAACATCCTTTGAGTGTGTAAGATTATTTTGGATGTTTTTGTGAGTTGTGAAACCTTTTTGTAATCTTCTCTATTTTGGATGCTTTTGTGGGTTGTGAAACCTTTTTGTAATCTTCTCTATGATAATTGAAGATTGCTAGTTTTCTTATTTTCTAGCATACAAATTGTCTTTTCATAATATTTGAATTTAGTAGGATTGAAGGTGATTATTTCATTGGAGTGAGCTTGCTTCAACTAATTATTGGTATTAGAGCTTTTGGTTGATTGTTTCTTACACTTGTTTGGAGAATTTTATCAAATATAGATGGCACCTAAGAAGAAATAGGTTCAAGTATTAAATAGAGACATGGAGAGCATGAAGTCTACCTTCCAACTGATGGTTGCTTGGTTGGATGAGATTAGTGCAAAGGTAGATAAGAATGCAAGTCCTAGCTATATTCCACATGTGGAGATGATGAGCATTCACATTCGGATGGTAATGAAGAAGTTTTGCAACTTGGTAGAGATGGAGTGGATCATGAGGAAGGATAATTTAGTTATGGGAGTGTAGGAACCCATTAGCCAAGGATTCCAATGGGAGGAAATCCTATTACTCATATGAGAATTCCAAGGGCTCTAATAGTGGTACCTACTTCTTCTCTTGGTAAGCTAGACAAGGAAGATGAGTTATGGCTTACTAGAGTATTCAGAAATGTTGCTAGACTTTTGTACATTGAGTTGATGACTTTCAATGGTGTAGATGGTAACAATTCTTTTTCAAGTTGGCTAAAGATACTTGATAAGCACTTTGAGTTGGAAGAGGTACCAAATCACTTGAGGATATTTATTACTAAATCCAGGATAGAACAAATGGCCTCTACTTGGTGGAAAAAGGAGTCCTAGGATTATAAAGGACAAAATGATCAATCCATTAGAGATTAGAATATGATGAAATTTAGGTTTAGAAGAAAATTGAATAGACTCATTAGAGGCAAGAAACCATTAAGAAGTTGGAATTCCTAAGGCAAGGTAACAAGGGTGTCAAAGAATTCTTCATCAAATTTTGTGAGATATTCCATCAAGCTAAAGTAAATTGGGAGAAATATGAATAGGCTTCAATCTTTTTAGGAGATCTTAAAATGACATATTAGCAAGAGTTGTCTTTTTATGAGCCACACACTCTTGTTGAAGAGGAGGAACCATTGAGATTAGGAACTCCTATGTGGAATCTTGAAGCTTTAAGCTTTGATGAGATTGGACAGCCACATGTTGAAGATCAAGTTGAGCCAAAGTTGGATGGGAGAAGCCATGAAGAGGTAAGTAAGTGTGAGCATTACCTTGTTAATGATAGTAATATCTCTCATGTAGAAGCTAGTGGATTGGATGATAGTTTTTCATTTTAGATTGGTAGTGGTTTGTTCCATTAAGATGATGGGAATCATGATTATTATCACATTATCTGTTGCAAAATATGGTTGTTGTAGATGATCTTAAACAGACTATTCTACGCCTTCACTATTGGGAGTAATATTAGTAGGATCCATGTTTCTAAAAATGTCTAAATAATTTCAAAAAAATTTAGTTTTATTTTCCTAGCTCTTCAAAATGTTTTCTTTTATAATTTTTCAAGCATGTTCTAAATTCATCATTACAATATACCTTTTAAAACTTAATGTTTGTAGTCATAGATATATATCATCCTTGTTATTGAGATTTTTAAAACCTCCCCATCATAATTATGTATATTGAATACAACCATGAAGTTTAAAAGAAAAAGTGATGATGTCTAAAACCATGCAAGCATATTAATCTCTTGTATTTGGTTATCAGTGAAAAGTGCTATAGTTAAATGGCTGCATCAAATTGACGCATGGAAACATTGAGACGAGTGTGTTTAAGTGTTTTTAGCAGTTTTTACTAGAAAATACAAATACATGTGAAACAAAGAATATCAAAGGAGAAAGTTATTGGTAGCAGTGTAATAGCTTTAGCATGTGTATATATCTATATACTAATTTTGAGTTATAAGATAAAAAATTAAATTTGGGAAAAAAGAATAGGAAAATGGATGGGAACTGAAACCAAGATGTCTGGTAGGAGCTGTGCTAGAATTGAAACTAAGATGTCTAGTTGGAGTTGTGCTAGTATTTTGTAGGGAGTGTAGTTAGGGGAATAACCTAATCATGGATGGTGCCATGATCATGAAGATACAATTGTGCTATTTTATTGGGGGGCCTCCTAGTTTTCATTGTGTTAATTATTTTTTGTTTGGATGATTAATCTTCTATCTATGTGCATTTGGGATAAAGAAGAAGAAGAAGCTTTAGGAATTGTTGCAAAACATGGACAATGTTGCTTGTGTGAGTTGAAAAGACATGCAACAAATATACATGACTTTAGAGATGGTGGAATCTTAGTCTATAGAACCTTTATAAATGGTCTCCAATTCTAGTCATACAAAGGTTTAGATACTCTATTTTGATTAAAATTCACGCTAAAGCTACTTTTACTTTGATCCAACCTTCAATAAAATTCAACTCCATGTTGATTTTTTGTAAGAGATATATTTGGCATGTTTTAATGTTATTTAAACTAAAGTTAGTTTGTGAAGTATAACCTTATATCCTCAAGGGATTTCTAAGAATTATAAAATTCAAGGTTTTTGGTTACAATTTTTGAATTGATTTATGGATTTGTTGGATTTAGGTTATAGTCAACATCTTCCTAAAGGAGTCAGAGTTGGCTAGTTAGTAAATAATTAGTCAAAGAGTTGGATTTAAAAAATTTAAGGTAATAATTGTGAAAGCAACGAAATATGAAAAAATCAACATTCATGTAACTAAAGGTATATAACTTGGTTAAAATACAAGTTGGGTTAAACAAGAAGCCTTCTGCTACTTGGTAAAAACTGACATGGAATCTTCATTGTACTTACTCCTACTTGTTAATTCCAAGTCCATAACCTCAAGAAGCCTACTCTGCAAATCCAGATATTTAACCAATTTTGGCATATTAAAGCTAAACTCATTATCACAAATATAATAGAGCTTTTTTTTTGAATAGCTTTAAAAGAATTATTCTTAAACTCCAAACCGCTGTGCTTGGAGAAATTTTTTTGCTATGTAGATACTCTGGTGAACCATAAGTCATTAATTTTTTAGGAGAGGTTGCACAAATTGCCAACCCATAGTCACAAAGCATTGATTCATTGTCCTATTGGATAAGCACATTGGATAACTTGAGGTCTTCGTGTGAGATGTCCATGTAGGCTTGGTCTTCAAGATTTCTATGTACACAAGATAGTCCTTAGACTATTCCAAATGCAATTTTGATTTTTTCTTCTAGCCAAGGAATACATGCCTTGTGTTCCTAAACCCTAGAAATATAAAGAGTCATTTCGGTTTTAGCATTAATCTTTCTACTTGAATTAACTTTTTTTTATCTAGAAAGGTCTTAATTTTGTAATTTCTTATTAAAAAGGATAAAAAAGAAACTAGTATCATTACATCCTACTGTCATGTAAAATGCAACTTGAAATTGAATACATATTTTAGTTTTGGAAGTGAGAATGTTATTAAATTAATTAACGTGTTTTCTATTTTTGGAAGCAAAATACAATAATCTCATACTCAAATAGAAAATTGATGTTGATCCTCTCTAGAGTGCAAGTGTAAGTTCTAGCTTTGAAATATAAGATCAAATGCAATGGAAAACAAAAATTTTAACAACATGATAGTGAAATCCCTAACCCTAAACTTCTATGATAATTGAAAGTAGAAAAGAAGTGGTTGGAAGATGAAGATGAATTAGGCAATGTATTCAATTAAAGTGATACATGCTAGAATTGAAATTATATTATAGCTATGCATGATTAGTCATTCCATTTCAATAATTCAGTTCATTAAAATTCTGCACCATTATTGATGAGTGGCAAGGTACCCCTACACCCAACCATATGAAACGAGCATCACATGCACGATCCGGTCGAACTTCGCAGATGGACTAGTTGTGGCACCTAGATAGTTATCCTTAGGTCGCAGTTCACTGTCTTCCCACCTGGACTAGTATTGTATATTTGTCACGTATGGCTTAGTCCAGTGTGAGGTGTATGATGTGTTCCTAATTTTATGCTACTCCTGAAGGTAGTGGAAAATAATATTAACTAAGCTAAGCTAAGAGGAAAAGGGTAAGAAAATCTAATCTAGCTTAAGTGCGATGAGCAACCGATTCCTTGATCAACCGTACACATCTTGGACCTCGTGCACGACTACCACTGGGACTACCAAGTGTAGATCCTAGCTACACCACTGGGATTACCAAGAGCAGATTCCAAATACGCCACTGGGTTACCAAGCATAGATCCTAGCTACACCACTGGGCTACCAAGCAGTTACACTTAAATGCTCGTAATCAAGTCGTATTCGTTCTGCGTTCTAGGAGTTTAAGGGTGAGAGAGAGAAAACAGTAAATAACATTAAATAAATAAAAAACAAATAAATGACAAAGTGAATGCTGCAATGATGAAGTAATCTCAATCTTTATTGCTGGTCATGTGCGTGTCCAAGTACGGCACACTCGAATAAAGACACCGTACAATTACATTCACCACACTACGGGCAAACACGGGAAAAAATCTAACTCTGGAGGGATCAAACTGCCAGAGCTTTGCTACTCTAAAACTGGGATCCCAAACAAGGGAGAGCCACGTCGTATTTATAGATATGGCGGCAGACTACGATATTACGTATGCGATATCATAGGAAAGATGCGATATCCCGTATGTGATATCGCGGCCTATGCGAATCGCGTCTCATCATACCCCCACGACTGAATAAAAACTCGTCCTCAAGTTACAAGGAGAACAAGCTTAAGTGATTACACAGTGGATAGGTATGGGATTATTAACTGGAAAAAGAAATGGACTAATGCTGCAGTGTGAAAAGACACAACACAGAGAAAAAATACTACAACTACAAAAATGTGGAACTCATGTAGTTCCTGGTGGTGGTGGCTCCTCCATGGGTGCTTTCCCTTTGTCACGTGCTCCAAGCTTTGAAGGTTGACAATGTTGAAGAACAGCCTGGAGCTTCTCCTCTTCGGTCCAGGGGTCTTGTGCTGTTCATGCTGATGCTTCGATGTTTGATGGAGTCGGCACTTCCCATAGATAGGGTAGTTGTGGAAACATTTGATTAGCCTTGACATACCATGCCGTGAACACCGATCATTCCTCTTCATAGGCTCTAGCTTTGTATTTGTATTCATGAAGCTTTGTTAGCTATCAAGCCAAGTCAGTTGCCACATCTTTTTGTCCTTGGTAGCTTTCTTTTACCAC
>MNCI01006008.1:85165-118630 GCA_015680685.1 Gnetum montanum
AAATAAATAAATGACAAAGTGAATGCTGCAATGATGAAGTAATCTCAATCTTTATTGCTGGTGATGTGCATGTCCAAGTACGGCACACTCGAATAAAGACACCGTATAATTACATTCACCACACTGCGGGCAGACACGGGAAAAAATCTAACTCTGGAGGGATCAAACTACCAAAGCTTCGCTACTCTAAAACTGGGATCCCGAACAAGGGAGAGCCACATCTTATTTATAGATATGGCGGTGGACTACGATATCACATACGCGATATCGTAGGGAAGACGCGATATTGTGTACGCGATATCGCGGGGGATGCGATATCGTGGCAGACGCAATATCGCGTACGCGATATCGCGGCCTATGCGAATCGCGTCTCATTAATTATCTATAGTGAAAGACAACTTGATCATAGGAAAAAGACTATGTGCCTTAATCATAGAAAGTCATCCAAGAAATTGTTGCCACTCTGAATCGGTGAAGATTTTCCTTATAAATCTTCTTAAATACCTAATTGGGTGCTTAAGTGCTACTTACTTGATTGCCGGATTTTATTAGTATTTTAGTTGTTAGCTTTAGGTCATAGTTAACATCTTCATAAAGAAGTTGGAGTTTGCTAGTCCACAAATATCAGTCAAATAGTTTATCAAAGAGTCAAAGTTAAAAAGTTTAAAATAAAAATTGTGAATGTAGTGAAATATCCAAAAATCAATATTCATGTAACTAAAGGTATATAACTTATATCAGAAATAGAGAGCAATGGAAAAGAAAATATAATTAGATAGAAGAAGATTACTGTAGATATGCATTTCCAAGTTTACATAGTGCATATATTTATACAATTCTTGAGTGGAGGTTGAATGGAAACCATCCAAGGAATGTAAAAATGAGGATAGGAAACTTAACATAGAGGGAACACATAGCATAGAAAAATTTACAAAGAAAGATCATTGTAGTTACACCATCTTTAGAAATAATGTTGGAAACTAAAACATTCTAATATTGTAAACATGAAATATTCTAATACCACCCTCCTCCACCCACCCAAGTTGGCATGTGGATATTAAGAATGCCCAACTTGCCAAGTAAATATTGAAAGTAAAGAGCTCCAATAGGTTTTGTGAAGAGATAAAAAAATTGATATGCAATGGATACATGAATTGTTTGAACCATTCCAAATTGGATCTTTTCACAAATAATGTGATAGTCAATATTAATATGTTTGGTTCATTCATGGAAGACTTGATTTGCAACAATATGTAGAGCAGCCTTGTTGTCACAAAATAAAGTTGCTAGTTAAGGATGAGATACTTGCAAATGCTTTAATAGATTGAAAAGTCAAGTGAGTTCATAGCAAGTGTTTGCCATGGCATAATATTCTACTTCATCTAAGGAATGAGAGATAGTGGATTATTTATTTGATTTTCATGAAAGTGAAGAAGTTGCAAGAAAGGTACAATACCTAGTAACAGATCTACATGTATTAGTGTAGTTAACCTAATTAGAATCACAGTATGCACATAACTAAAGAGGACTTGAGGAAGATAGTAAAATTTCTTGACCTAGTGATTTCTTTAGATATTTGAGAATTATATGAGCTACATCAAGATGAGGTTGCCAAGGCTGATCTAATAATTGACTTAAGGTATGAATTGAATATGTAATCTTAGGGTGAGTGATAGTAAAATATATGAGATGTCCCATGCCAACGATATGATAATGGATCCTTCAATAAAGGTCCATCATTTCTGTTAAGCTTTAAATTTTTCTCCATTTGAAATGAAGAAGGATGTGAACCAAGAAAACCTATATCTTCATGAATATCTAAAGCATATTTTCTTTGTGAAAGGTGAATACCCTTACGAGAGAAAGCAATTTCAATACCAAGAAAATATTTGAGTGGCCCCAAATATTTAACTTAATATTGAATATGAAGGAACCTTTTAAGAGCTACAATGGAGACAAGTTTATTTCTAGCAACAATGATATCATCTACATAGACCAACACTATTGTAAAGGAAGCCCCTACTATGCATGTGAAGAGAAAATGATCAACCTTTGATCAAGTATAGCCATAATCAATGAGAGTAGAAGACAGCTTTTAAAACCATTGTCTCAAAGCTTGCTTGAGCCCATTTAGAGATTTGCTGAGGTCACAAAGACATGTTTTTTCTAGCACACCAAAACTAGGAGAAAGAGCCATATAAGCCTCTTCTTGAAGATCACCATGTAGAAATGCATTATTAACATCCAATTGATGAAGGTGTTAATTTTGAATGGTTGTAACTACCAAAAGACATCTAACTATAGTAAGTTTATTAATAGGTGCAAAAGTTTCTTAAAAATCCAAACCTTCTTTCTAAGTGTATCCCTTAGCTACAAGATAAGCCTTGTAGTTCTCAATGGTTTCATCAAGTTTGTATTTAATCTTAAACAACTTATAACCAATGGCCTTGTTATGATCAAGTAAAGAAGCAAGTATCCAAGTATTGTTGGACTCTAATGCACAAATCTTTGTTGCCATTGACTCTTGCCATTTTGGATCCTTGATTGCTTGAGCAAATGTCCTTGGAACTCTATGAGATGAAATAGCCATAGCATAGGCTTGATGTTGCGGTGAAAGTTTTGTACTTGAAAAAAATTATGAAATGGAATAAGTGGTACTTATCATAGGCCTTGTTGATGAGAAAGATGGTGGAGTGGTTGATGAATGAATAACAAGTTAACAATCATAATCTTGAAGATAACTTGGAGTACGTTGAATGCAGGTGGACCATCTTGGTAAGGAATGTGACAGAGGCATATTGTCGATGGTTTGATCATTATCAACCATTGATGGTTGCTTAGTGGATGCATTGGGTACATTATTTTCTAAATAAGGTGTAACTTCAAGTAATGTAGAAGTGAGAGAAATAGGTTCATTAGGGATGAGACAAGGCAAAATTAGTAAATGCATATGTGAGTAGTCCATTTCAAATGGAAATATGTTTTTATGAAATACAAAATTCCTACTAATGATGATTTTATAGGTATCCAAGTCAACTAACTTATATCATTTTTAGCATATGGATAACCAAGAAAAGACATTTTTTAGCTCATAGATCAAATTTTGATCTCTTATCAGGAAGCATACTAGCATAGCATAGACATCCAAAACTTCTAAGATTAGAATAGGAAGGTTTACAATTGAAAAAAAACTTCATGAAGGGCTTGATTAGATAAAATTGTTGCAAGGGTTTGATTAATAAGATAGGCAATGGTGAGAATACATTCCCCCAAAAAATGTAAAGGTAGATTAGGCTAAAACCTTAAAGCTTGAGCAACATTTAGAAGGTATCAATGTTTTCACTCAACTACACCATTTTGTTATGGGGTAGCAACACAACTATGTCTAAGGGGTGTGCTTTGAATTCCAATTATTATTTATTGTTTATTTTTTTTCTTCTCCTTTTTTTTTGTTTTTCTTTTGTGTTTGTTTTTCTTAGGTTTTTTTTGATGGGAACCACACCATGCAAAGACAAAGCTTCTTTTTTATTGGTCTATGAAGGAGTAATGATATGTTCCAAGAGGAGTCATAAACCACATGAATGAAGTCAAGAAGAGAACCCAATAAGTCTCCTTGAGGTCACACCCTTACCATACCAACTTGGGCATTTCCTCTTTCTTTAAGGTATAATGATCATTGATGAATTTTAGTTTCATAAAAGAAGAACCAAATTATTTTTGTAAAAAAGACCTTTTATTTAGAGAATTGGAGGGATGGATGAGGTGGTCTCACTATTTTACAAAATTACTTACCCAATCATCTTGATAGCATAGCATAAAAACCCAACACATGACGTTGAATTTTGCATCATGACTTGGTAATTTTATTAACAAAACATAAAATACATTCATAAAACATAAAAAGGATGACTTAAGAAAATAGAAAAATATAAAGAAAACAAAAATATTAAAAAATGAAAAACATATGAAGAATCAAAAAATTTTGGAAGAAAAAGGAAAATGATAAAAAATTGTTAAAAAAAGAGTAAACAACACTTATTAGTTCTTGAACCAGGATAGAGCATCTCTCCCATGACTAATTTTATGGTTGCACATTCAGGAAATGGACCACAAAATCCCTTGGTTATATACTACTGGTTTACCATCTATCACTGTTATTGATTTAATTAATCATGTGTTACCACATCTAACATTGGTGATAGTCTTGTTTGGATCATTCAAGGATGTATCTTCATTTGGACTTCAAGGTATTTTCATTTTGGGAGGTCCATATGTGTTTGCTTCTCCTTTTTGATTTTCTATTTTAATTCCTGAGTCTCTGTGTTTAATATCCTTTTCTACTGTATAATCAGAGTGTAAGATATATGTGTCTAAGTCCTTTGTTTGATCCATTTTCTTAAGTCTATAACTAATAAGTAGATCAATTGTCTCCATGCATCTTTGAAACAATCTTATATTCTCATTTCCAAGCCACTGGGTATCTTTTGGTTTAGCAGCTACTATGTAGATTGGTTTTTTCTCACACACTTGCTCTTAAAATTTGTTGTGGGCTATGTTAATATTTTGAATTTCTAGCCCACAACTACACCCTTTACTATTAGTAGTGATGAATAGATTCTTTTGTCTCTCCACAATGATAGGTTCATCGTTTATGTCTTGTGTTGGGGTGGTGATGGTTGTTGGCTTTTGCATATGATTAGGAGACATCATTCTGGCGAGGAAGGTTGCACTAGGTTAGCATTGTGCTAGTTCAGATGGTGTGGTAGGCTCATGAGTGTTATGATTTTGTCTATAGCCCTTCTTAAAGAAAGGATGTTTTTGCATTTGCTATGGAAACCTACTGGTATCAACATGTCTATGCACATTTGCAGCACAATTGACATTCATTTGTTGATGTGGGGATGCTAAACTTTCCTGTGTTGTTTGTGGTGGCATATGAGTTAATGGAGTATGAGGATATTGAGGATATGATGTAGGGTGAGAGGTGTGAGGTGGTGATCTCATATAAGATGTTGCGGGATGATGATATTTTGGGGGAGTGGTAGTAGTGATTTGAGGTAGACAAAGTAGAACTAGTTGGGAAAACAAATTGTTGAACATAATATTCATATGGGTTTGGTTGGTAGTAAGGGTAGTGCTGATTTGGTGGTGGCCTTCCCCATGACTATGAGTTTTGCCATTGTAATTGATGGCAGTGTTGAGGTTTGTAATAAGTCCTCATTGGGTAGTACGGTTGGTTGTGGAGCTATCTATAATTATTGCAAGAAAAAGAAAATCTCCTAGGCATGTGCTTTTTCACAAACTTCAGATTTAAGGCACCTACCCAATACTCTTGTATATGCAACAAGACTAGGAAATGACCCTTTGGATGGCCATATAGGAAAATGTCACATCCAACATCCTCTTCGGTGCTTAAGTCTATAGCCTCTTCTTCTATGGCCATTTCCCCTTCTTCCCAAAAAGTGTTCCTAGCTATTTCTTGGTTCTTTTTCAAGATCCACAGACTACTCCCCTGCACTGATTCTTTAGCTCCCATGCATGTGGCGCATGTGTGTGAGGGAATATGAAGAGATCAAACTAAATTGTCACTGCAACATATATTTGTAATGCATATTCGTTCATGGAGATATAAAAAATCACGTTACAAATGCATAAATAACGTTATTATTATATCACAGGCTTTTGTATATTGACATTATTATTACAATGGANATTGTCAACCCAAACTCACTCTAGAAACATGGTTTTGCGGGAGGCCTTATAATTAAACAATTACTAAGGGAAGAACCCGATTGTCAACCCAAACTCACTCTAGAAACATGGTTTTGCGGGAGGCCTTATAATTAAACAATTACTAAGGGAAGAACCCGATTGTCAACCCAAACTCACTCGTTACATGAGAGAATGGCATAAATTTAGGGGGGTGTCGGACCCCAAAAAGAGAATTTTATTAATTAAATGAGAATAAGTACATGGTCAACATCTGAACATATTGATGGATAAATAGGGAGAAGGACAATGATAAATGCAATAGTTGAAAGAAAACATCTTGAAACATAATCTTTCTCAGGGTGTGGGAGTACATGCCGAAGAAGGGAGTACATGCCAAAGAACTACCTAATGCTGGGAAACCTTAGGAATTGCGAGTTTAGAAGACCAGGAGAACAACAAAGAGCTCAAAATGCTCAAAATTATGATGATAACACACGTCGATGTAGCAGATCGAGATTGGAAAGAGTGCACGAGTTGGTGTATTTGCTCCAAGGCTGAAACAATAAAACAACTGACAAGACATGTGCATTGGTTGAGAGCTCGTCATCATTTTCCTTGGCATTAGCTAGGATCATCATAGCATGATCTTGCCGGAGATCTTCCCAAGGTCTAGGCTACCAGAGGTACAGAAGTTCTCATTTTTAAAATTTACCAGGTTAACAACCATATCATCCATTAGATTCCATTAATCAAAGAATAGGTACATAAAGAAAAAGCCTCACTACATGCAAGAAGGTAAGAAGAAATTATGAAATTTGAACTCTTTAAGTCCTCCCAATAAGCAAGAAAATTGTTAAAATTATGACCAAATTTAGGCCGACATCTCAAATTGCTTAGCATTTTATTAAAATTCATTTGCAAACAAAAAAGCAGTCACAACTGTAACAATTAAACACATCTACTCCATGGTAACTACTGAATTTCAAAGCACAGCCATAAAAATGATAAAACCTACACAAAATATACAAAAAGGTAAAGAGAACATGAACTTACAAATGTTCCTTTACATTGAAAAATGGTGTAGCAAAAGATTACTTCAGAAAGAATTGAAGAAAGAATAGAACCAAACTTTGAAATGTTTTTACATTGGGAATGAAAATGGATAGGAAAGCATGCTAAGTACTAATGATAGAAGAGCTCACCTTGAAGTGAAACTATGAAAATTGCACAAAATCATCAAAATGTAATGTTTAACACGTTAAAATTCACCATAAAAAATTAACAAAAACACACATAAAAAGACTGGTAGAAAGTTTGTTTCTAGAAAGAGATTCCAATAACCAAAGGCTATTGTTGACATAAAGACTTTAGAAGACACTTCCCTTTAGGCTGTAGCTTCAATTGTAGCTATTACTGTTCTTCCTCAAATGTCTCTGGCTCTACCCCTCATCATGCCCCTGCCTACAAAATTTTATGCTTAAAACATCCATTCAGACAAAGCTACTTAAGAAACATATTGGCCTAATTCATATATAATTTTTTTTTAAAAAAAGAAACCTAAATGAAGAGATCTTTTAGCTATTATAACAAAAATTGTATTATGATTCACACCTCCTCTACCTCCAGGGTCCAAGCTACCATAGGTGTAGAAGTTCGCATTTTCATCACCATCAAGGTTGGTGTTTCTAGCATAGATGAGTGTGAGATTTGGATATTCTAGTAATAGTTCTCCAGAGTAGAGTAAGGTTTCGACATACTCGCTACCATCAGTGAGCATTATGATGGTTGGGAAGTCATGGCCAAGGGTGCTAGCAATGATGGTCATGATTTAGGGCACGAGATTTGAGGTGATGTCAGCACTGTGTCTAGAGTTTTCAATTGAGCAAGCGACAAAGACGTGGCAGTGGATTGCAGCGGTTAGGGTGCCAATGGCAATGGTGTTGGTGTAGTACTGCTACGGGTTGTCACCAAGCAAGAGCGAAAGCATGTCAATGCCATCAGGTAGAGTGGCATTCATGGCCATAAGGATGTCAGATCTAAAGCAACCACAATCCCACCAGTCCTTATAGATGGCGATCCGTGCAAGCCAGACCATGCCGCAGGTAGTGTCATTGGCATAGCCAAGCACGTTGATGTCAACCACGGTGTTGTCGGTAATTGCTGATGACATGTGCATGTCGTGGCCCTCGGTGTTGAGCGAGGATGCAACAAGGGTCAACTAGCCTACTACCTTATTGCTGCCTTGGTTGAAGAAGCACATGCCAATAAGCTTGTTATTGTAGTTGAAGCATGGGCCACCATCGTAGGTGCCTTTCCAATGCTCCAACGGAGCTCTAAAGCTGGTTTGGTTGGGCTAGGTGACCTATAGCAGTAGTTGCACATGGAGACAGAGACAAAATGGAAATGGAATTCTCATTTTCATTTCCATTCCCATTCTGCATTTGGTTGTGTTTGGCCTTTTTATGTGTGCAGCGGGAATACGAAAAGCTATGGCTCTTTGGTTCAAATTCTATGCAACGGGAATACAAAAAGGTGTGGCTCTTTGATTTATGTTTTTTTCCATTTCGTGGGATCTTATGTGGTGCATGATGTGGACGACGTTACTTGGAGGGTGAGAAATCCACTCCCCCATCCTCCCCATCCTATGAGACGAGTTGGCCTCTTGGCCAAAATAATGATAAAAAATTTTAGAGTACATTACATGCTTAACAATAAATAGAATTTCTAAAAAAAACATGAAAAGGAAAAAATTTCAATTTTAAGAATGTCTACATTGATGATGGGACATGATATTGCATTCGCCGTGATATCGCTTCGTCCCCCATGATATCGCATATGCGATATCGCGATGCACCGCCAAGTATATAAATAAGAGGCGGCTTTCCCTTATTTCTAATTCTAGGCCTAGACCATAGTGAAACTCTGGTAGTTTTACCACTCCAGAGATAGAATAATTTCCATGTGCCCACAGTAGGAGCTCCAAAGTGAACAGATATTTATTCGAGCAAATATTGTACCTGAACACAAGTTTGTGTACGGAAATAAAGATGAACTTCTTGGATAAACATTGCAGTGCATGGATTAGGCTAATTAGGAATTTACTTATTGTTATTTATTATTCATCATTTAAATGCTTTATTAGTCATTAAATCTTTCTCAACCGTTCTCCCATAGTTAAGTGCATTCAGTATGACCGCTTCGAGCACGTGTGTTACGCTTGGTGATCCTAGCAACGAATAGCGTTTGTTAACCAAGGTTGCATTGGTTTAGGGTGTGAATGGTAAGTGGGAACGGATGCTGATGCTAGGTTAATTAGTTAGTTAGTTAGTTAATTAGTCTCTTCACCCTTCACCTCTTAGCATAGGAGATAAAATAGAAAAGATATAAAAATCATATACCTCAGACTTACTTAACCATACAACCGTGACAAATACACGTAAGTCTAGGAAGACAATGAATGATTAACCTTAAGTGTTCCATAAGGCGTGTAGGCAGTTAGTCTATGGAGTTCGACCGGATCGCGCATGTAACGCTCATATTCGTATGGTTGAGTGTAGGGGTACCTTGCCACTCATCAATTGATGTATAACCTTACCATTCATATTTTGAAAAATTAATTGTTTGTAGGGAAGATGTTCTAGTCCTAAAAATATTTACATCACTGAAAACATTCATGCTTAAACTTAAAATAATAAAAGGATTTAAGGTAGTAATAGAAATCTTTGATGAAATACTAACTTTTATAGGAAAGTAAGATCCAATAGAAAAATGATGGCATAAATTGTTCATCATGAATGATTTTACATTAAGAATCTTTATCATTAGCTATAGTCTTCTTGTCAACATTAGTTTTAATCTTTGAGTTAAAAGTATTTTTGTCAGATAAAAAAAATTTATCTTATGAATTACCTATTCGAACTTATCAATGCTTTCTATAGCACAAGTAAAAATATTTGTAGAAGATTCTATCAACTATGTTTTTTTATTATCAAGTGATCATTTTTATCATTGACATTAACTTATCTTTTGCATCTTTAACTTTAGATTATTTTTTTTGACCCTCAATTTCAGCATGTTTTTTCTTTTTCTTAGCATATTTTTTCTTGAGTAGAAAAGGATAAATATTAAACAAAGGTCATTCACAATGACAAAAATTAGAAATATTAGAAAATGTAATTTGTTAAATATAAGTCTTCCTAGCTAATTGCAATAGTAAATTTTTTTATAATTAAGAGGATTGTTTTAAAAGAAAAAGGTCTATGAGAACCAAATGATGTGGAAATATATTTCATATGCTTAATGGGACCAAGAAAACTAACAATTTGTTACATAGTTTTCTAAAAAATTAATGGTAGATTAAAATGGCAAAACAAAACATGAAACATTAGGATATTCTTTAGATTGGGTTTCAAAATTTGGTGTTCATTTAGGGCAGATTACATCATCAAAACATTACCTAACTCAATAAGCAAAAAGAAAAAAAAAAGAGAATAGTACTTAGCATGAATGACATGAGTATTATGAAACTTTGATTATGAGGTAGACAACCCAAAATTTGAATTACCACATATCATAATGTAAGATCAACAACTAATGACTCATACACATCATTAGGTTAAACTAGTATTTCATTGGAGCTTACTTCCATAAAAAAATTTCTCATTATATTAGTTTCAAGTGTTGAAGGATGTGCTTCCAACTGGATGGGAAATCTACCTAAACATTAGTTACTTTACACATTCAAAAAATCTCACTAATGATAAAATACATTTGGCTTAGTCAAAGATGATATAAAGGTTTAGTTCAGACTGTATTTATAAAAACAAATAGCAATGATAAAAATTTCATAAATAATCAAATGGATACTACTATACTAAAATTGCCAACATCTTTTGTATTTTTATGTTAGTAAATTAATGTATTTTGATACACATAAAAGAATCATTACCTAGAGGCTTAATGCATGTCCCATGAAGGTAGGATCTTAGGAGGGTTGATGGATGAGCAAAAGCCTAACCTCTTTCTAGTAACTACAACCAGACTCAAACCCAAGTCTTATGATTTTAGAAATAAGCACCTTATTGTTATACCATATGATGGTCCCTGCATTTTGATACACATGATTTCATTAAATTTTACTTTCAACATTGTATGATTTATAGATTTCTTAGAAAATCTTAATTGAATTTAGATAATGACTTTTTATATATTTTGAATTGAAAGGAAATCAAATTTTTGAAATATACGCGTTTGTGGATGCTCGTCTGAAGTAAGAGTCTATAATCCACAAGAAAAGAAGTTAGACCCAAGGACCATAAGTGGGTATTTCATTGGATATGCTGAACAATCTAAGGGATATAGATTTTATTTTCCATCACATACTACTAGGTTTTTGGAATCAAGGAATGCTAAATTTCTTAAGAATGATTTGATTAGTGGGAGCAGTAGTTCTTGGAACATTGTTCTTGCACTACTCGATTAATGTGACTCGCTGGTTGAGGTGTTGTTCTATGCCATTGAGTCTTAGGTAACTAATTATTTGGACGGTGAGCCCACAACATCCACTCATTCATTCTATTAATAAGAGGTCCTACCATGGGTACAATGATATTCTTGACATCATTAAAACTTAAAGTAATTTTGTGCTCATTCTACCTAGAGTAAAGAATGATGGACCAAGAAGGAATGGCCAGGGTGTGACATTAAGGGGACTTGTGGATTCTCTTTGGTGACATCTATGAGAGTTACCATGCAGCCTAGTTGCATTAAGATCCTTGTAGATTTAACAAAAAATGGGAGTAAGAGTAATAAAGGCACTCAATTCAGAAAAATAATGCTATTCTAGGGGGTTCCACTGTAAAGACATGCACCCATACCTGAAGGTAGGCAACTTCTCTAGATTAAGCATTGACAAAAAAAAAAAAACATGTGTGCTGCAAAGAAAAAATCACTCCTCCCTTGAACAAAATGCCAAGTGATCGTACGCCTTGCTGTCATGAGGCTCTGATGGTTGTCCATCATGGGATGAAATAATGCGATGTCACTAGTTAGAGGAATGGACTTGGTTTTAATTTTGGAGTGATGGGTTAATGACACATTTTTCATGCCCTACACTCAAGATTCATTGTGCTCTGGGTTAGTTACCTCATGTCCCACTCTCTGCAATCCCTTCTACAATTTGTCCCATCTTGCTGTTCATGTAATTGGGACTTGTTACTTGTGTAGCATTGAATTTATACCTCATCACGATGGTATTTATGTATGTGTGTTTTGTGAAATTGGTGTAGATTGCATTTAACCTTTCTAGTTCCTACTGACATTTTAAGGTGTGGTTACGCAAGGGCATTATAGGTTGGAACCTGCTTTGGGGAGGATCCACTTGCATGAATTTTGTAATTTGTACTTGCTACACATCACCATCACATTTTTTTATACCCTCCAAGAATTGCATTACCAACATTATCCTTTCCCCCATCATCCTTCCAGTTCAAACGTTCCTCTATACTAAAACATGTCCTTTCTCCTCATCCAATTCATGTATTTCATTGTTAGCTTCTACACCATTATAATTTTTTGTGCCTTTCGGTCTATTTCACATTACCTTGGACCTTTTACACTGACCTCAAGTCCTTCATTTTTGATATTAGAATTTCAAAAATTTATCAACTCTTCTAAGTACCCTTTTTTTGATAGGCCATGATATCAGGTACCTGATATCGGGTCGGACGCGATATCAGGGTCACGCTATCAGGTACGCGATATCGGGTCCTCAAAAACTATATATATGGACCCCCCATGCATGTCAACATCATTTGCAAATATTCACGTAGGGGGAGTTTTTCAAATTTTCTTCCATGAATTGTGACTTGGGCACCTCTTGGTCAAACAACCATAACTCGCTCGCTAGTGCTCCGATTCTCATTTCAATCGAACTTACCTAAACCTAGAGTGTTCAGCTTAGTTGTGGGGGAAGGGTACACTCCAAATTGTGCATAAATTTGTCAAAATTCATCATCACCCAAAGGATACTATAAAGGGTAATTACTTATAAAAATGATAAACTTGTTGCGAAAAACAACCTTATATCCTCACTTACACTGGGAATTTAAACTTTGAGGTCACCAGATCAAATTGGGCCCAATAGTAAAACTTTTTGGGGACATTTTACTAACTGTAAATCACACAAAATAAGAAAATGAATTTATTAAGGTAAGAAGTAAGGTATAACTTAACTTTTTTAAGCAACCTTACTAATGATTGGCCTCGTGTGATTATAGATGACCTCTAAATGTGGACAACAAGAAGGACCCTCTTAAGGTGTGTTAAAATGACTGAGGAGAGGTAGAGGCTAGGTGTCTCTTGAGAATGTGTGGAGTAGGAGGTGTAGTCATTTAGCATTCAATCAAGAGCCCCCTACTACCATATAGTTGAGACAAGTGGAAGGAGGAGCTGCTAAAGCACTTGAACAGGGACAACACCTTACATTGTCCTCAAAGTGTGTTCAGGCCATCCATGAAAGGTCCATGTCGGCAGCAGTGATTGTGGAATTGAACTTCAGACCTTTCATGGAGTTTGCTCTTGAGGTTGGTAGGGACCAGCTCAAGGGGTCTCCATTATGGCCTATCCTCTTTGAAATCAGTGCCTGGTACTTAGGAGAAATATACTAGTTTTGGCATAATAAGGAAGAGGGCACCATAGTTGACATTGGTGGTGTGATTGTCAATTTTTCCATGAAGGCCATCTCGAAAGTATTAAATCTTCTAAATACAGGGCCAAAAGTTACTCACCTACCCACTCACGCCGATGCCGATGTGTAAAGAATATGGTTGAAGAGGGCGTATGGTAAAGAAGATAAGACATATGGAGAGTTGACACTGGAAGAAGGGATATACTTCAAAATTGGTACTTATCACATCTTCTCCACAAAAGGATTGAACTGAATCTAAACATATGCGGCAAGAGGAAGTGTGATATTGATGGGCAAGGTTAATGCTAACCTTCCCCATTTGTATCTCATGGAGATCTTGAGGTAGTTTGAAGAACACAAGACAGGTAAGTTTGCGTTGCCCTTCCCTTGTCTCATTAGGAAGTTGTGCAAGTGTGTTGGAATTTTGGGGTATACCAATGATGTTCCCAAAAGAGACCAAAATGCTTCATTCGTTGAATTGCTGAAGCCACTAGCCCCAAGGAAAAGTGCTGGTGAGATGCTAGAGCAAGAGCAAGAATAGATGGTGGGACCCCCTACAACTCAAACTATAGGTTCCAACCAACTCCCAAGTACTAGGCCCAATCAACGACAAGAAGCAAGGCCCAACATGAGTTAGTGAGACCAAGTGCCACAACCACTACAGGATTATCAATTGTTGATGAGCCATCTCAGGGCCATCGCTAAGATGGTCAGTTGGGAAAGTCATGATGATGCCAATCTCTTCTGGGTCATTGACGACACCGTACAGCCCATAGTTTCTATTGGTCACGCATGGGGTGAAGTGTCCATCCAAACAAGAGGAAGGGAGATGCATTGGTCACAACAGATTTCAGGGAATGCTATGTCTTTCCAAGTGAAATTGGAAATGGGTTAAGGGGCCACAGTAGTGATCATGTAGCACGAAGATGCAGTGGGAGTTGCAGAAGTGGTCATAGACCACATCAAATAATCTTTCAACGTCCCTATTGTGCCATTATCAGATCTCACAGGAGCATGTGATGCTCAAATTCTAGCCGGTCCCTCAATGACTCTTGCGGAGCATGAAGATGTCCTTGATTGATTACTGTAGACAGGACAAGTAATGATGTCCTTGTTCGACATCACACAAGATGTCATAGTAGCACAATTAGACCTCATCTCCACCAAAGGAAAGCTAGTCATGATAGAGACCAAGGCCAAGCACGCAAAAGTGGAGTTGGAAAGACTTCAAGAGAGGCTCATTACCCTGCAAGCTGCACAACGGGACCTATCTCAGTTTGTTCTCGTAGACCGGCTGGACACTTTTAGGATGGAGTAGCTCAATAAGCTACTAGAAAACAATAAAAGAGTGGTAGAGGCAAAGGAGAAGGCAAATTGTGATGCCTCCAAGGCACAAGAACAAACCTGTGTGCATGCCAAGGTGCTCAGAGCCTTACAAAAAGAGAATAAATAACTTGCTGCTAACAATCTTTGGTTGACCAGTGTGGAGAAATAGAAGAATGTTGTCAAAGAAAACTTTCAATAGTTATGAGAATAATTAGTTAGGGTCAACCAAGACATGAACCATTTATCCAGAGAGAATCGAACCCTCTCAATGGATGAGGTACATGCAATCTGGCAGAAGAAGACCATTGAAATAAGTGCATGGCAAAATGACGCCAAGTAGCATGAAAATTTAAAGGAGAATTTTAGAGACTAGGTGGGGATGTACAAGAAAGCCATCGAGAAGGAGATCCATATGGCCAAGGCCCACATCAACACCTTCAGTGCTCAACACACTGATTGGTAGGTCATATTGGACACATATGCATTTGTCCACCAGGCAGAGCTTAAAAGCTAGGACTTGCAAATTCAAGGTCTCACAGAGTACATGGGATTGACACACCTACAATATGCTAATCTAGCCATGTTGACAGTAGGATACCTGAGAATAGAGCTCAAAAAGTAGATGGCTACCACCTATGCTAAATATGAAGCAGAATTTGTGGAGCACAAGAAAACATTGCAAAGGCTAGAAGTTGCAAATTTTGAACTAGAGGTCATTAGGTCCAACTACCAAGGGCAATAAGATGTCACATAAGACTTGGCTCAATGGCTTATATATTTCCAGGAGTACAGGAAGCCAGAGCCTATGAGGAGGAACAACGGTTGTTTGTGGCCTAGTATGTTAAAGCAAATCAAATGTTCTTGTAACTACTGTGTTCATGGGAGGTGTCGACTCCGTCAAACATTGGAGCATTAGCATGGATGGCACAAGACCCCCGAACTAAAAAGGAAAAGCTCCAAGCACTATTGCAGAGCCATAAAATTGCAAACCTGGAGCACAAGACAAGGGGAAGCATCCCATGGAGGAACCATTGCCACTAGGAATCACATGAGTTCCTACAAAATTTTATAATTTTGAAATCTTGTAATTTTTATGTCCATGTCCAAATTTTATTTTATTCAATTCTCCACTGTGGCATGAATAAATTCCTAGTCAGTCAATAATATAATACCTATCCATTGTGTAATCAATGGGGCTTGTTCTCATTTTGTGTGACTCGAGGATGAGTTTTCATTCAGTCATGGGGGTATGATGAATCATGATTCAGTAGGCTCTGGTATCAGACCCACAATATCAGATATGCGATATTATGACCTAAGAAATGATATTGTGACTCTTGTGTAGGCCTATAAATACACATGTAGGTACACGAGAGTTAGAAAGTAGTTTTAGCTAGAAGTTATTTTTCATTTTTAGTTCTTCTCAACCGTTTCTCCCAGTGCATGCCCGTAGTGTGATGATTGTAATTGTATGACACCTTTATTTGAGTGTGACGTGCTTGGACACAAACATAACCAGAAATAAAGATCGAGATTACTTCATCATTGTAGCATTCACTTAGTTTAATTATTTAATTGATTTCTTAATTAATACTTCTCTACCCTCAACTCCTATTAAACATGGAATGAGTATGACTTAATCACAAGCATTTAAGTGTGACTACTTGGTAACCTAGTAGCGTACCTAGGATTTGCACTTGGTAATCCCAGTAGTAGTTGTGCATGAGGTCCAAGATGTGTATGGATGATTAAGGAATGGATGCTCATCACACTTAATGCTAGTTTAGACTTTCTCCTCCCATGTTCTATTAGCTTAGCTCTCTCTCCCTTTTCCTCCTAGCTTAATTAAAGTGATGTTCCATTGTCTCTAGGAGTAGCACTAGGTTAGGAACCACATCATACACCTCACTCTAGACTAAACCATACATGAAAAAACATATACTAGTCCAGGTGGGAAGAAAGTGGACTGTGATCAATGAGTAAGTATCTAGATACCACAACTAGCCCATCTGCAGAGTTCAACCAGATTGTGCATGAAACGCTCATATTCGTATGGTTGAGTGTAGGGGTACCTCACCACTCATCAATTGTACATGCTACTTATCCATCTGGTGCCTTACATATTCATCATCCATCTAACCCACATAAGCTTATCTTTGTTAACATCCAACAAGTCAAACCATATAATGAGTATTCAAAGGAGTGTACCCAGCATGCTCACTAGTATTCCACTTGTTCTATCTTCCATTTCCCTAATCTTCATAATAGTTGTGAGGGTGTCCATTTAAAATAGCAGGTACCTTATTGATTTTTTCTATTTTTTGTTTTACAATTCTTTTCATTCTTCACATTCTTTCACCTTTTCTTATTCTTTTATATTTTTCCATTTCTTAAATTTTTCATATTCTTTTACATTTTTCATTCTTTATACTTTTTCATAATTTTTACTATATTTTCTATTTATTTTATACTTTGTTTTCAAACCCTTTGTAAATAATCTTAATTATTCATAAAACACATTCAAATAAAGGCAAGATGTAGCCAAACAAGGTGAAGATTTCTCTATGTAATCAAGTCATAAGAGACTGATTATGTGCATAGTGAGCCCACATCATCCATTGATCCATTCCATTAATAAGAGGTTCTTACCATGGCCATAATGATATTCTTTTCCATCATACAACTAAGAATAAACTTGTAATCATTATACCTAGATAGAAAAGTGAAGAACCAAGTGGGAATGTAAAGGATGTGACATCAAGGGGATTTGTTGATTCTTTTTGAAATATTATTGAAAGTTCTATCATGTTACTAAGGTTGTATTATATCCTTGTAGGTCTAACGAAAAATTGGAGTAAGAGTAAAATAAGTGCTACCTTAAAAGGGTTGACATAGTTAAAAAATAAAAGAGCACAAGATAAATTTTTGGGGGTTCCACTAGAAAGACATGTTACCCATTCCTGAAGGTAGGCAGCTTCCCAAAAATTTAAAAATAGAAATAAAGTGCCATGAATAAAACTCCTCCCTTGGACAATACGCCAAGTGACAATACCCCTTGTAACATTGATAGTCTTATGATTGTAACTCCAAGAGATGAAACAATGTGATGTCATTGGAATGTGGTCTAGACTTGGTTTGAATCTTGGATAGAAAGGCTAATGATGAATTTGACCACTAATAAAACACGGGAATTCATTATGCCTATGGTAAGACACCTCATGTCCCGATGTCTACAATCCTTTCAAGACACCTCATGTCCCAATGTCTACAATCCTTTCTCAGTCCATTTCATCTCATTGTTTGAATAATCATAACTTATGATTTTGTATAACATAGAGTTATTTTCCCAATTTGGTGGTACAAATATGTGTGTTTTGCTAAATGGGTATGCACTACATTCAACTCCTTAATTGCCTAAGGACACTTTTAAGCATGGTTATATAAGGGCATTAAGGGTTGGAGCCTACTTTGGAGAGGACCCACTTGTATAACTATTGTATCTTATACTTGCCAAGTGATTCCACATCATCTTAAGCCTTCCAATTCCTATATATGACAATAAACACTTTCTACATCATTCACACTATCTGTTTTAATGACACAACACAATTGTCTATCTCATTCTTTCCATCAACATCTCATAGACTTTCAATGCTTATTTTTTTTATCATTGAAGCAGCATCTCCATTTTAGGACCCTTTCAACATGATGTATATATTCTAGCCATCCTATGGGACTCAATTTTTCCATGAAAAAGCTTCAAAAAATTTGATTTTTTGTAAGGGGACATCATAGTTACAATATCACATTCACCTACGATATTGCATCTATGATGTTGTATTTATGATATCACACCCATAAAAACTATATATAGCACAGGGGAGTTAGAAAACATTTTCTTTTTTGATTTTCAGAAGAAGAGAGTTGTTACTAATTTTCTTAGCACTCTGACACCCCATCTTCTAGTGCCCATAACTTGCTCATTATTGCTTTTATTTTCATGATTTTTGAATCTATGTGATCCCAGAGTGCTCATCTTAGTCGTGGGGGGTGTAAGTAAGAAAAATATAAGTTAATTGTTTTGGAAATTGCTAACAATTAGAAGGTATTATAAAGGCAAGTTAATGAGAAATATCAATAATTTTTAAAGAAAATCACTCATGTTAAGGTCAAAACAACTTTAAGAAAACTCCTAATTGATCACACCACTTATTTTACACCATAGAAAAGTACTAATGAGGTTTTTTTCAAAAACTTTTCTAACTTTGTAATCATAATGAACTAAGAACTTGATATAACTAAGGATAGTAGCAGGTACCAAATTTTTTCTCATTTATGAGAATACTTTAGTAATTCCAAACCTTTGATTGATTGCAGATGGCCCCAAAAAGAGGAGCACAAGGAGGACTTCCATGAACAACAAGCAAAAGACCATGAGGTGGTGGAAGAGGAAAAGCAAGTAAGCAAAACCTACAAGTAGATCAAGGAGAGAAGAAAGCACAATCCTTTAGTATTCATCAACAAACTCATACCATGAAGCAATCTGCTCAAGTAAAAATGCCACAAGTGCTCATTCTAGGACAACAACTCACACTATCACCTGAAAGTCTTTAGCCTATTCAAGAAAAGTCCATCATGTTGATAGTAATTGTGGAACTTAACTTTGGTCCATTTTTGGAATTTGCTCCAAAATGTATTAAGGCCCAACTTTAGTCATCTCCTTTGTGGCCTAGTCTGACAACAAATGGGAAATTTGCTCCCATGTGTTAATTCCAAGTCCATAACCTCAAGAAGCCTACTTTGCAATTCCATAGATTTAACCCATTTTGGCATATTAAAATTGAACTCATTATCACAATGACAATAAAGCTTTTCTATGAGTAGCTCTAAAAGAAGTATTTCTAAACTCCAAACATCTTCCTTTGGAGAAATTATTTTGCTATGTAGATATTCTAGCAAATTATAAGCCATTAATGTTTTAGGCAAGGTTGCAAAATTTGCCAATCCATAGTCATAGATCATTGGTTCATTGTCTTGTTCAAGAAGTACAATGGATAACTTAAGGTCTCCATGGGGGATGCCCATGTGGTGTTCATCTTCAAGATTTTCATGCAAGCAAAATAGTTCTTGGAATATTCCAAATGAAATTTTGATTTATGACTTCCAAGGATACATGCCCTATGTCTCTATACCCCAAAAATAGAAAGATTCATCTAGCTTTTAGCACTAATCTTTTTGCTTGAATTATCTTTTTTTTTTGTTCAAAAGGTCTCAATTTTATCATTTCTTTTTTAATAAGAAAAGAAAAGGAGTTGGTAGCATTGCATCCTACTAAATGTAACTTGAAATTAACTACACATTTCATTTTTGGAAGTAAAAAATGTTATGAAATTAATAAAAAAATTTACTATTTTTGAAAGAAAAATACAAGAATCTCATATTGAAATAGAAAATTGATGATCCTCTTTGAAGTACAAGTGCAAGGTCCAATTTTGAAATGCAAGTGAAAATGTAATGGAAAGCATAGATTTTAACAACATGGTAGGGAAAGCCATAATCCTAAGCTTTTGCATTTATTAAAAGTGGAAAATAAATGGTTGGAAGATGAAAATCAACTATCCAATGTACTTAATTGAAGTAATACATGCTATAATTGAAGTCATATTATAGCTATGCATGATCAGTCATTCCATTTTGATAGTTAAATTCACTAAAATTTTTGTGCCATTATCTATGGTAAAAGATGACTTTGGTTGCATGAAAAAGACTAGGCACCTTAGTCATAGAAAGTCATCTAAGAAATCATCGTTGCTCTAAATTAGAGCAAATTTTCCATGTAACTTCACTTAAGCTCTTGATCAAGTACTTAAGTGCCTCTTATGCAATCATTAGGTTTTATCAACGTTTTCACTAGGTTTTATCAATGTTTCAATTGTTGTATTTAGGTAGTTAATATCTACATAAAGAAATTAGAGTCAATTAGTCTACAAATCATTGATCAAATAGTCAAACTTAAAAAATTTAAAGTAACAATTGTACATGTAGTGAAATATGCAAAAATCGACATTCATGTAACTAAAGGTATATAACTTGGTAAAAATACAAGTTTGGTTAAACAAGAAGTCTTTTGCTACTTGTTAAAAATTGGCATGGCACGTTCATTATGCCTACTCCTGCTTGTTAATCCCAAGTCCATAACCTTAAAAAGCCTACTCTGCAAATTTAGAGATTTAATCCATTTTGGCAGATTGAAACCAAACTCATTGTCATAATGACAATGAATCTTTTCTGAGCAACTCTAAAAGAAGTATTCCTAAACTCCAAACATCTACCTTTGGGGAAATTTTTTTATTATGTAAATTCTTGGGCAAACTATAAGCTAGCCATTCGGTAGCAAAATTTGCCAACCCATAGTCACACAACATTGGCTCATTGTCCTAATGAAGAAATACATTGTATAACTTTAGGTCTCCATGTGGGATGTCCATGTAGGCTTGGTCTTCTATGGACACAGGATAGTCCTCAGACTATTCTAGATGTAATTTTGAGTTGACTTCCATCCTAGGGATACATGCCATGTGTCCTTACATCGTGAAAATACAAAGTCATTTAGCTTTCAGCAATAATCTTTCTTCTTGAATTACCTTTTTTTTATCTAGCAAGGTCTTAATTTTGTCATTTCTTATTAAAAAGGACTAAAAAATTAATTAGTAACATTGCATCCTACTATCATGTCAAATAGAAACTAGGAGAAAATTGACTTCCCATTTTATCTATTCCATAGATAATCGAAGAGTTACATGAAATACAATGATGTTTGTTTAGTTTTTGGCTAGTGAGAATGCAAAGGCGCATGTTTACAATTTTTATACAAATTAAATACTTTTTAGTAATCCTGCCCAGATTTGCTTGTAATTAAGTTGAGTTAACCATTCTAAAGTTTATTTACCAAGAATGTTAGCATAAGAGTTTGCTTAAATTCTCAAGTTTTAGAAGTTTGATGTAATACCTCACACTAGCATAGATAACATATTCATCACACAATGAGATTCCATTTATTAACCATAGCAGAACAAGATTCCATCTTTGAACTTATGGTTGATTTTTTAATTGCAAATCAAAAAATATATTGTCCAGAAAGGAACTTGAGATTTTTATATCATTAAAACTTGTCCCAGGTCTCCTTTGTTTGCCAAAAATTTGATGCATTGGCTTTTAAATGAAAAAGACCTGATTGGCAAAAAAATCATGACCAAAATGGCAATGGAATCTAGGAATTTCTAGAATGGTTAATAAATTTTTAGAACCATAAAGACATCCATTGTACTATATGAGTTAAGTACCAAAGGTGATGTGATTGACAAAGAAAGATTAAAGAACTTTTAAAAAGAGGCAACCTATGTCGAAACCAATGTTTAAGTTGTTAGATTTAGGTCATGGTTGGCATCTTCATAAAGGAGTTAGAGTTAGCTAGTCGTCAAATAAAGGAGTTCCTACTAGATCAAGAATACAATTAGGACCCTTCCTTGAAAGGTTCTCAACATGAAAATTCTCCACCCCTTGCTAACGATGGTGAGGGTGTGAACTTAACCTTGCAATCAACTATTCATAAACAGAGTTCAAGGAAGAGTGATAGCCAAGGTAGGGACTCAGGAAAACATCATAATAATAAGGGATCTAATGATGGAGATCGTAAAAAGCATAAGAGTGGTGGTAGACACCATGGTGGCAATGGCAGTCCACCTTCCTCCTCATCCTTTTCATCTGATTCTAAAAATTCCTCTTCATTTGATGATTCTCATAAAAGCCACTGTCAAAAAAACTATGATGAAGGTAATCGACAAAATAATAATGATCGTAAAGGCCACCAACACCAACGGGGTGGCCAAAACCATCATTAGTGTTATCAACATAGTGATGATGATGAACCTTTACTAGCAACTTGAAGTATGCTTAACATTGCGGAGGTAGTAAGAATTCCAACTAGACATATGAAGGATAATCGGATCAAGTGCCTAAACATGAACAATATCCTACGATTTGAGGGGGGATACAACTTTGATCTATAGACACATCTGTAAGCCTTTCAAGATGCTTATGCCTTACAAAACATTAAGAACGAGTGGCAGAAACTCAAGCTTTTCCCAGGGATACTCATTAAGGAAGTTGAAAGTTGGTATCAGTTCTTAGAATTGAAATCTATCCAAAGATGGAATACCATGTTAGAACTATTCAATGACAAATATCAAATGTACTCTAGAGTGTCTAATATGAGAAGGAAAATCAAAGTTTGGAAATAAGGAACATATGAACCCTTGGATGCCACCATGGATTGATACTATTCACTCCTATATAGATGTCCTGACCATGGTTACTCTCAGAGGGAACAACTTTGTCACATTATAGATGGGCTCAAGGTAAAAACAAGAACCCTTGGGGTGTATGCCCAAGGGAGGTTGTTTGATATGAGATCTCATCAAATCCAAAGGTTAATTGAGTAGGTAGCAAAAGAAGAAGATGAGCTACGAAAAAGGGAGAGTGCTGAAGAGTACACTAGAGATCCATCCATTAGAAAATGAGAGGTCTAATTTTGTGACGAGGAGGAGTCACCACTTGATGAAGTGGTGACCAAAAGGACATTGCCTATCCAAAAATCTATTTCTAAAATTTTAGCCAAGGTTGACAAGTTATGGGACTCTTTGGATGAAAATTTGCAAATTTCTTTAAAGATTTCTAAAGAATCCAAGGAGCAAAATAGTGATCATAATCATAAACAATGAAAAGAAGCTGAACGTGCCTATCAAAGAGGTAAGGGAAAGCTACTGCAGTAGAGGAAGTTATGGAGTCTGACTCTGATGATGAAACTAAATGTGACATTGGTTAATATGAAAATCCCAAGGGATGTTGCCTTGTGGTGTCACACTTACAAGAATCGGGAGTGTATGCATTGAACCCCTACCTAGCACGTAGGCAAACTCCAAGATGATTGTCTTATCCTCAAGGCAGCCCAAGATAGTTCCACCAGCAATAACAAGCTTACCACCCAAGTGGAAGTCCTCCACAACCTTATGAACAGTACCAATAGTGATACCAACCACAATCGTGGGGAATGTCACTGCCAAGGCAGCAGTACCCTTATAGGCAACCAGATCCATATGGGTACTATGTTTAGCAACCTGTCTTCCTAGAAGTTCAGTAAGTCATGCATCATTCCAGCATTACTATTACCCTCTAGAGTGCCACTGAACACACTTACCATCTACTTGAGGAGAAAACCCATATCAGTATCCTTATCATCCTCCACATCCCTTTGCACCTACACCTGCACCTTCAACTCAGTTACCTCCTACTCCATCCATGTAGGGTGAAATTCCCCCATAGCTATAACAACAAAATTCTACAAGGGTTGTACACTCACAACTAGTTTTTCAACCAAGTGGTGTGGATAATTGATCATGGAAACAACCTTTCTTCTGGTCCAGTAGTCCTCTCTAGCCCTCACAATCTACTTCGGTTGATCACCCTATATCTCCAGTACCCTCATCCTCTTCATCAAATACCTTCGTGCACCCTTCAAACTAAGTGTCACCTAGGATCCACACTATAATGCTAACTCATGTTGTTTCTAACTAGATCAAGGTTGGCAACCTTCCTACAAAAAGATCTGATCCAAGAAGTCCACTCATCTACAGATTACTAGACAAGAGCCATGCAAGGCTCTTCTTGACTTTGATTTTGGAGTTAATCTCATCTTCCATAATATGTACAAAGCCTGGAACCTACCACCTCTTAAGAAGAGCAACATTCATTTAGAATTAGTAGATTATGGTCCCTTTGGGATTAGTAAAGGACATTACGACCATAGCTTGTTGGTGGTCCTATCTTGTTGATTTTCTGGTAATCAAGGTGGACAACTACAAAAGTGACTTTCCCATCATCATGGGAAGGGCTTGGTTAAGCACGATTGATGCACGAATGGATATAAGGAACCTATCTCTTAAAATATCTAAGGAGAATGAGTTAGGAAAAATTTAGAAGAAGCATATTCCATGCATCGTGTATAGCGATAATGGGTGCAATTGCATGAAAAAGATTTGGTCAATTAGAAGCACATACATAAAGGCATGCAACTAGTGTGTGCAAGAAATTAATATTCAATGGTGTCTGTACATAGCAGCCACAAAGTATGAGGGCACCCAGTGGTTGACAGCTGATTTAGATAGTAGCACAATATGCATGAAGCCAACTAAAAGCTTAACTTGTGCATATGTAGAAGGCGTGGATAAAATTGAACAAGTCCATTCCCAAATCTCTAATGAAAATGATTATAATTGTTAGGGAGAGTTGGATATCCCTAATAATTTCAAGCAGGAGCCCTTAGAGCTAAAAACTTTACCAGATAGAATGGAGTATGCATTTTTAAAGAATGGTAAACCAGTCATCATTAATGCCAAACTTACTCCTGAATAAAAAGAAAAGTTGTTGAAAGTGGTGAATAAATGATCAACAGCCTTTGCTTGATCATATTTGGAACTAATAGGAATTGATCAAAGGATATGCTAGCACTACATCTACACTGACTTAGCCATGAAGCCTAGAAGGTAGCCGTAGAGGTAGCTAAACCCCAAATTGAAGCAAATTGTTAAGGAAGAAGTAGAGCAAATCCTCAAAGTAGGGTTTATCTATCCAATTGTGGATAGTGAGTGGGTTAGCCCACTCATAATTGTACCAAAGAAGGATGGTAAATGACCGGTTTGCATTGACTTTAGGTTATTAAATATGGCAACATTTAAGGATCACTTTCTTTTGTCATTTGTGGATCAAGTATTAGACACCATATCTGGGCATTGTTATTATAGTTTCTTGGATGGTTATAGTGGCTATAACCAAATCCAAATCACACCAGAAGACCAAGCCAAGACAACATTCATGAGTCCCTAGCCGACTTTTGCATACTGTAAGATGCCATTTGGCCTATGCAATGCCCCTAAAACATTTCAACGCTTAGTCCTTAGTATCTTTCAACAAAAAATCGATAGTGGTGTTGAAGTTTTCATGGACAACTTCTCCACCTATGGAGCTACATTCGAGTAAGCCTTGGACCAACTTGAGCAAGTACTAAAGAGATGTGTTGAGACAAACCTATGGATCAATTGGCAAAAGAGCCATCTCATGGTTCAAGAAGGCATTGTGCTAGGGCATCAAATTTCGTAGAAAGGGATTGAGGTAGACCCAAAAAAGATAAGGGTCATCCAAGGAATAACATGCCAACTAGAGATTGTTAAAGATGTTCGGTCATTCCTTGGACACAATGGTTACTACCAGCACTTTATTGAGAATTTCTCTAAGATTGCAAAATTGTTGGTAGAACTTACAAAGAAAGATGCACCTTTCATTTGGACCAAGAAATGTGAAAATGCATTCCAAAAATTAAAATAGAAACTCGTAGAAACACCAATCCTATGAGCACTTGATTGATCTAAACCATTCCATATCATGAAAAACACATCTAACTATGCTTTGGGAGTAGTACTCATGTAGATGGATGATAAGAAATGTCCATATTATATCCACTGCATGAGTTGAAGCATTATGGAAGCATAGTTAAATTACACCACCATAGAAAAATAATTAATGGTAGTGGTGTACATGCTAGAAAAGTTTAGACATTATGTGCTAGATTATAAAGTATTCATACATATGGACCATAGTGCAATTCGCTTCCTTATGAATAAGCCAACGATGAGCCCTCATGTTATATGGTGGCTTGTGATCTTATAGGAATTTCATATTACTACGGTAGATCGAAAAGGAATCAAGAATGTGGTTGTTGACCATCTTTCTTGCTTAAGATGGGATAACAAAGAGGAGGAGAGCCTGCTCTCTAATCAATTTTTAGATGAACTCCTCTTTATTGGACCAATAAATGAACAAATGCCTAAAAAGGCAGTATGGTATAATGGCATCCTCACATATCTTCTCACTCAAGAGATGCGTCAAGACTTGGATTTTAGGAAAAAGCAACAATTTCTTCATCTGGTTAAATACCTCATGAAAATTAATGGACACATTTACAAGGTGTGTGCCGATGGTTTGATTTGTTGGTGTATCCCTGACGAAGAATAACTATGCATTCTCCAGGATGCTCATGAAGGACCTTGTGGAGCCCACTATGCAGGGAGATGCATAGCCATAAAAATCCTAATTGCAAGGTACTATTGGCCAACAATCTTTAGGGATGCCCACCAGTTTGTCATGTCTTGTGAACATTGTTAACATGATAAGGGGATGATTTCTCATATGGAAGGTCCTCAGTAGTGGATTCAACCACTAGAACCTTTCAACATATTGGGCATTGATTTCATGGGGCATTGATTTAATGGGTTCCATCACATTCATGTCTAATGAGAAAGCATATATTATAGTAGCAGTTGAATATTGTATAAAATGGGTTGAATCAGTAGCCATTATAGATTGCACATCATCCATTGCCACCATATTTATACAACAACATATTGTAAATAGGTTTGGGGTGCCACATTCACTAATTTCTGATAATGGGACTCATTTCACAGGTGCCACATCTAGAAAATTAATGCAATGCTTGGGGGTAGAACATAAATTTGAAACACCTTACCACCCCCAAGCCAACAGTTAAGCAGAGGTAACCAACTAGGAGATTACAAAAATATTGATGTGAACCATTAGCAAATATAGGAAGGATTAGAGCACAAAACTTAATGATGCTCTCTAGGCTTATCGATCAACTTGGAAACTTCATATTGGATATTCTCTCTATGAGTTAGTGTATAGAAAACTTTTAACACTCCTAATTCAATTTGAGCTTTGTACACTCTTAATATCCTGTGAAATAAACCTTAACCTAAGTTTAACACAAAAAAAAAAGATTGATCAATCTGAACATACTAGACAAAAATTGCTTAGTGGCCCTATCTTTGAATGAGGTGAACAAGACATTTGGCAAGCAACATTGCAACCTTAGAATTAGGAAAGTAAGGTTTCAACCAAGAGATAAGGTCCTCTATTGGAACCCCACACATGTACCTCAAAAGGAAAAATTTCAAACATTGTAGAAGTGACCTTATATAATTGATCAAACCTTTCCCTCTGGGGCCATTATAATTTACAAACCTGATAGCCCAAATAAAAAGCAGCTGGTTAATATCCAATAAATTAAACCTTTCCTAGAACAAAGATTGGCCAGTGTAAATACCACCTCACCTGATGGACATCCATGTTCTATTTTTTAGATCTCCTCCTTCCAACTTAGTCATGGGGGAGATTTCCATCGATGTTGAACATTACCATGGCCTCTCAGTTTTTCTACACTTTTTTTCACATTTTTGATTTTTGATTTTCAAATTATTCTAATTTTATACCATTTTTAGTACATTTAAATTTTCTTGATTATTTTACACATTCTTATATATTTCACTTTATTTTGTGTCTTGTGTTTCTTTTGATTAACTGTGATATTTTCTCATTTTTGCTAATAAATCTCCTTTATTGTCACAGGACACAATGTTATTGTTGTTGTTTACTATGATGGTTTGTGCTTAATGTGTGATTGTTAATGTCTGGTTTCTATTTTTGAATTATGATGTTTGATGACTTTGACATGGTTTATTTTTCATGGGACAGGCAGTGAGTCCACGTCATCCACCCATCTAATGAACTTTATGGTTTTTCTCATTTTGGGAATTTGAGTTTCCTTTTTCATTAAAGAAACTTTTAATCAATCAGTGACCTTGGTAGTTCTAGAATTAGGAAAGATCCAAAGGTTTGTAAAGGGTGTGACTTTAAGGGGACTCACTACTCTTTGTACTATTCTTCTTGCTTGAGTGATTGAGTGTTTTTCACAGACTTCTTATCATTCCATACCACCAATGATAGGAAGACAAATAATGTCGTTGCATGGTGTGGTTCTCATCATTTAAAACAGAAACAAAAAACAAAAAAAAAACAAAAAAATCAATGGGAATTCAAAGCACACCCCTTCAACATGAATACGTCCTCACATGGTGTGGATCCCATTTAAAAAAAAAGAAAAACAAACAAATAAAAAACAAAAACAATGGGAATTCAAAGCACACCCCTTGGAAAAATAAAAGGGGTATAAGAACTGGTTATGAGACTTGGAAGACATACACCTATTCCTGAAGGTCCCCTCTAACTAAGGTCCTTTCTCTCTTACTTCCTACTTCTCTCCTCTTTGTGGAATAGTGGTTTTCTTGCGGGGACATTCTTGTGTCTCAAGTGGGTGGATCATTCTTACAGTGGTGATGTGAAGTCACTGAATGCAGCTGGTTCTGGTCTGGACTAAGGATGGAACTTCTAGGATCATTTTAACCACAATTCCACAAGGAACTTCTTATGACCTTAATTTGGAACTCCATTCCCCCTTCTCTATCATCCATCCATGCTACCATAACTCACCTCACTACCGGGTTCTATGTTATGCTCTATGTCTTAGTCTGACGTATTGGGATTCTTGAGTGGATTCTTTTAGGTTGGTCCTTAACTTGTCATGATCATTAAATTGACTATGGGGTCCATGGACTCCTTAGTTGAGGTTATGCAAGGGTAAAAAGGGAATGAGCTCGCTATGGCAAGGACCCACTTGCATAGCTTGTGACTTGATTAGTTAAGGTTTCTTACCTTTGACATCACTACAATCTTATATTTCAAATTTTCCATTTTGTAAATTGCTTAGTACTCCTTAATCTTGCATTGAATTCATCCATTAAATCAAAATTTCTCCATTTTTCCAAATTTATGAGCTTCAACACCCTCTTCTCATGATTCCATACTATTCTTGGTCTTCTAAGCTTTCATTTGATCCTAATTTCAATGAAAAATTCCTTGTATTTCCAAAGTTTGACCAAAGTCAATGATGGTCAACAACTACATCATCAAGGCCTTGTCGATGTAGCTAACCCCATCGATATGGTGCTGTTGACGAGGCCTCATTGATGCAATATAAAAATACTATGTATGCTGTTGGATACTTTGGAATTTTTTGTCATTTACCCATAACACATAGGGAATTTTTGCAATTTTTCAGAGCCCAAACCCTTCCAGAGCCCATAACTTTCAAACTGTTTGTCCAAATCACTCTATTTTTTGATCCTACTCTTACTGAAGGTAAGATCTTTATCATGGGGGCCACAAAACTTAAGGTTTCTGAGGTAATTTTTGAAAATTTTTTCTAACTCTCCTAAGGGTTAGTAACTTTAATCATACATAAACATCAACTTTTTCCAATTAACCCTTCCAACAACCTCTAGGATGATTTATCAATGATAAGGCATAAATAGAAGTAACAATTAAGTTAATTAAATCAACCATAATCACAACTTAGCCAAGTGTAACTACCCTTAAGAGTTAAGGTATCCAGATTATTTTTAAGATTACATAATGATTGTTAATCCATGGTTCTATTGTGATTGCAGATGGCACCCAAAAAAAAGTGCCTACAGGAAGGAGAACCCTCACAACCATGGGAGAAATGACCTAGAGTTGGAAGGCACCAATAAGAACAAGGCTAAGAACAACAAGAGGTGACCCATGCAACAGTACCTCTTTGTAAGGAGCGCAAAGTGGAATCTGTTCAACAGATTCCAGAAGAAGAAGTACCTATAGAATAATCTCAATAAGGAGAAGTGCCTGGACCTATGCCTAGGCTTGAGGTCACTCTGACTTAAGCCTACCTAGACATCATTAAGTCTTGAGAGATCCAAAGATTAGTTTTGCAAGAAATAAACTTCAGGCCATTTTTGGAGAAAGCTCTAGAGGATGTTAGAACATAATTGCAAACCTCTCCCATGTGGCCAATCATCATGACTAGTGGTGAGTGGTACATGGGAGAGACTTATCTCTTCTGGAACAACCAAAGGCCAGGGTCCATTGTAAAGATTAAGGACATTCAAGTGTCCTATTCGGTGGAACCCATTACACAGGCATTAGGGTTTCCTAACATCGGAACATAGCTAGCAGAAATCTCAACAAAAGATGACCCTGAAGTGAAAAGGAACTGGACCCAGTGATGTTGCAGGATGGACTGTAAGGAGTATAATATGCTTACACCAGTGGAGAAAATTTATTTCAAGATTGTAGCCTATCACCTCAATTTAATGGTGAGGCCAAGTAAGATGACTGCCTTCTCCGCTCATGCATGCGTTGCTCTAAGCAGAAAATTTCCCGTTAATCTTCCACAACTAATTTATTTGGAGATTGAGAAGTATTTCAAGGAGAACGAACATGGAAGGAGTACCTGGCCCTTTCCATGCCTTATAAGAAAACTTTGTAAGAGGTTAGAAATTGTTCGCTATTCAAATGACATTCTCAAGCATACTCCCTTGGCCTCATGGGCAAAAATTATGAAGGAAAAAACACCAGCAACCATACAAGAAGAGGATTTGCCACCACCACCACCCACTTAGGAGATAACATTGGAGGCCCACATAATCCTTGAGCATCTATGACAAATTTGAGAGCAAATCTTATGCAAATAGGAGTAGTAGGCAGGAAGGAGTGGGGTGGATCCATCTGTGTATTGGCTAGCAATGAGTTACCTTAATGAGGTGGCTCGAACAGTTAGTTGGATGGAGAGAGGTGGTTCCATTTTCTCTACTTGAAGAACAGAGCTACCTTCAAAGTTGGATCCCAATGCTTGGGAGGTGATAGTGTCACTAGCGACATATCATTTGTCCCTAGAAATCTCTGGGAATGTTGCAACTTTCTCGGTAAGATTGGAGGAAGGTGAAGAGGCAACTATTTAGTGATGTAACACCAAGGGTAGGAAACAATGGTAGAAGTGGTAGCTAACTATGTAGCTGAAGCATTGAATGCACTGTCGATGTCTGTACCAGATGTATTTGCACTCTAGGATGTGCAGACATTCGCAGGCATGGTCAATGAGAAATTGAACATAACCTAGCATGAAAAATTGCTGAAACGATTGGTGGGAATTGGAAAATTGACTCTAGATATCTTTGTTTCAGAGAACATCACTGCAACCTAGTTAAAGCTATTGAATGCAAGGGGAAAATGCATCATTTTGGAAGGGCAACTAGAAATGACCCAAGCGAAAAATCAGTGCTTGGCTATGAAGGTTGCTTAACTTCATGCCCAACTTGTAGAGTAAACAATCTTCAACCCAGAAATGACAAGAGATGAAGCTATAAAATAGCTTTAGGAATGACTTCAAAAGGCTAAGGAGTAAGCAGTAATGGCCATCTTCAAATAGTCCATGGAAGAATTTGAAACACATTCAATTAAAAAGGACTTGAATTAGATGCGCCAAGAAAATGAAACACTGACTGCACAAAATCATCACCTACGAAATGTTGATGCTCAAAGAGATCAAATGGAGGAATTCATTCATCAATAGTAGGAGCAACTTGCCAAGGTCAACACTGAATTGAGAAAATCAGCCATAGAGAACCTAAATTTATCAATGGAGCAGGTGCACATCTTATGACAAAAGTTTGCCATCAAAATCATTGCCTGAAAGAACGAAGCTCTTAAGTTTGAGAGGGTGAAAAGTCACTATAGGGGCTAGGTTGGCTTGCAAAATGAAATTAATGAAAAAAAAATCTAAATGGCCAAGGCTAAAGTGAATGAAGCCCTCTAGCAACTCCAGCAAGGAAGAGAGATGTGGAAGCCCATCCTTGATGGGATTGATGCCTACAACAAAGTGGAGATTCGCTTGAAGGAGTTGTAGATTGAAGAAATGAAAAAATATATGTAGTTGGCCAATTTTTGTTATGCAAACTTGGCAATGCTGATAGTCGAACGATCATGATTAGAATTGGAGGAGCAAGTGGATAGCTTGTATTTGCTGTACGAGGCCAAGTTTAAACATCACAAAGACACAAAGAAAAAGCTTGAGATTGCTAACCTTGAACTCGAAGTCCTCAAAGGATGATTCATAGATCAATGATCCATCATCGAGAACCTAGCCAAATGGATGCATGACTACCAGAAGCTAAAGAACACAATGCAAGTGTTCAACATTGAATGCAAATAATTCGCTACCTAGTTTGTTAACATCAAGGAGTTGTTTTCAGCGATCCTATGTCCTTGGGATGTGCCTGTTCTAACGCACATTAGGGAAGCTGCGTGGATGGTGCATGATCCTAGAAGTAAGGAGGAGAAAATGAAAGCACTACTGGATGCTTTCCACCTCCCACCTAAAGTTGCAACAATAGTAGAACAACCACAACCTCAACCACCACCAGTGCATGAAGCTGGTGAAGGTCCCTTAGAGCCTCAAGAACCATCACTTCTTGGGACCGTTTGATCTTCTTCAACAAGCTTCACATCATCGAGGAATTTGTTGTCAAAATTTTAAAGAGTTGTGTCATGGTGTTTAATTTTATGTCTTGAACACCATCATTTTTTTTAATGTGTTGATCCGTACACTTGGGCACTCCATTTTTTGTCAAGTTAGTCAAGTTTATTTTGTTAAAAGAAAAGTTAATCAATAATCCCATACCTTCCCAATTTTGTAAAAGAACTCAAGGATGAGTTTTCATTTAGTCATGGGGGTATGATGAGTCATTGTTGGTTGGCTACATTGATGAGGCCTCATCGACGTAGTTGACCGCATTGACAAGGCCTCGTCCATGAGGCCCCATCGATGCATTTCGACCTACGTTGATGATGCCTCGTTGATGCAGTGTCTGTCCATTGCCTATAAATACATGCCTACCTAT
>MNCI01006012.1:8456-35334 GCA_015680685.1 Gnetum montanum
TCCTATCGCATGGCTTTGGCTCTTCGCTAACGGTTTCCCCAAAGAAGGGAGCTGTTCCTCCAAAGAATGCAAAACATCACCCCGTGGCTTTGGTAGTGATAACTGGTTCTCCTGAAAAACCACCAAGAGCATCGTTCCACCAAGGGACGCACACGCTTGAGTTCTGAGTCAGCTGAAAGACGGCTATCGACAAGGACCGGCATACTGCACACCTGAGCACCCTACTCTCCCAGCATGGTCTATCGGGCAATGACCGATCCCCACGATCCCTTCCTTCCCGCCAGTTTCCAATCTCACCCTTTCAATCCCATTTGCCACTGAACACGGTACGATGAGGTCTGGCCAGGTGACAAGGGACAAGGCTTTTATCGAGCTACTTACGGTGATTTGCGCTTCTTTGTCGACGCTTCTCGGGTCAATTCCTCCAAGCGTCAACAAAGAGGGGCCAATGAAACACCACAAAAATCTTTTAAGTGTTGTGCCAGCGTATACGCCCCGCGTACACGCCCAGCGTTCACGCCCAGCGTCTACGCCCAGCTCCTCACTGTACACGCCCAGGTACGGTAGGGGCACACGCTCGACGACAGGATTTCCAATGGCAACATGAAGATTACACCAAAGAGCAAGGATTGAAGCAAGTGGACATCCATCGGTCTCTACGCCTGGCGTCTACGCCCGGCGTCTATGCCCGGCGTATACGCCCAACGTGTACGCCCGGCGTATACGCCCAGCGTGTACGCCCAACGTACACGCCAGCTTGTAACGTTTACGCTCAGCGTATACGCCCAGCGTGTACGCCCAGCGTACACGCCAGCTTGTAATATATACGCCCAGCGTATACCGAGTTTCTAAATTGTAACGCCCGGTCTATACGCCACGTGTCCCCCCATCCGCTTTTCCCGGTAACCCTACCCCTATAAATAGCCCAATTTTCCACATTTACNTTACGCCTGCCTACGTTTCGCGCTCCGCGCTCGGTTCGCGTCCGAAGACGACCACTGTTTACGCTCGCTGTGAGCTCTTTTTTAGTTTTACGTCAATTTGGCCCGCCCTTCATTCACGCTCGCTTGCATTTTCGCTTTGTTTCCGTTTGTATACGCCCACTGTTCATGCCGTTTGCCTGCTTACGCCCTACATCCATTCACTATTTACGCTGTCACGCCCGCATGCTCACGCTGTGTTCATTTCTGTTTACGCTGTTCACGCCCCACTCCGTTCACGCCCGTTATATTCACGCCGTGCACACCTGATTCATCGCTTACGCCCTGTTTATGCATAACCCAGCGTATAACGCTTCGGCGACGCTCGGGGAAGTCCTTGTTTGATCCGCGTGCGGACCATCCAAGGCACTCTGTCTTCGTCCTTTCCAGCTTGCCCTCAAGCAGAGGCAGGGTCAACTGTGCTCGCCCGCTGACCTTTCGGTGTCTGCAACGTTCCAGCCTCGCACTGACGATTTCGGTTGGCACACACATGAGCTCATTCTTGGTAACATCCAACAAGTCAAATTCTACTATGAACATTCCAAGGAATCTACCCACTCTATCCAATTGTTTTCCACCCATTCTCTCCTTCATTTAACCAATCCTGATAATAGTTGTAAGGGTGTCCATCTAAAACCATAGGTACTTTAGTAAACTTTTTACTTTTTCATTCTTTTATATTTTTCCATTTCTTAATAATTTCTTAATTCTTTTACATTATTCCATTCTTTAATAATTTTTCATTCTTTTACCATTTTCATTCTTTACATCTTTTTCCATTTTTACTATATTTTTCATCTATTTAATACTCCATTTTCATTTCGTTTGTAAATCATTTTGATTACTAATAAAGAATAAGGCAAGATGTAGTCCAATAAGGTGAAGATTTCCCTATGTTATCAAGACATAAGGGACTAATTATTTGCATAATGAGATAACAACATTCATCCATCCATTCCATTAATAAGAGGTTCTTACCATAGCCATAATGATATTCTTTCCATTATAAAACTAAGAATAAACTTGTGATCTTTATTCCTAGATCGAAAAGTGAAGAACCAAGTAGGAATGTCAAGGGTGGAACATCAAGGGGATTTGTGGATTCTGTTGGATTACTGCTATGAGTTCTCTTCTATTGCTTAGGTTGTATTATATCATTGTAGATCTAACAAAAAATGAAAGTAGGAGTAAAATAAGTGTTGCCTTATCATGTCACTAGAAAGGAATGTTACCCATGCTTTAAGGTAGTCCTATGGCAAGGTTGACATATATAAAAACAAAGCTCATGCACAAAATAAATTTCTGGGGGTTCCACTAGAAAGATATGTTACCCATGCCTAAAGGTAGGTGGCTTCTTAGGAATATAAATAAATAAATAAATAAAGCGTGCAATGAATAAACTCCTTTCTTAGACAATTTGCTAAGTGGTAATACTCCTTGCAATAGTGGTAGTCTTATGGTTGTAAATCCAAGAGAAGAAATAATGTGATGTCATTAGAATGTGGTCTAAACTTGATTTGAATATTGGACTTAAAAGCTAATGATTACTTTAACCACTAATAAAACACAAGAATTCATTATCCCTATGGTAAGACACCTCACATCTCAATTTTTGCAATTCATTCTAAGTTCATCTCATCTCACTTTCACAAGATGTAGTTATAGAATTGCAATCATGAATATTAAATATTATTAAAATAATTGTAACATAGGTGGACTGTCCATGCCAAAGCCTTTTATTTGGCCTATTCCTATTAATTTTCATGCCCAAAATTTTTTGTGCAGCACCAAGATCCTTCATCTCAAATTGAGAAGATAAATGAAGTTTTAACTCCTAAACATCATGTATGTTATTACCTAATATTAACATGTCATCAACATATAGTAACAAGATAGCGTATTTTTCACTTGTATTTTTAACATACATACAAGAGTCTTTTGCACTTCTAATAAAGCCATGATTTATCATGTCGTCATTAAACTTCTTATTTCACATCCTTGGTGCTTGTTTGAGCCCATATAGTGATTTTAATAATCAACACACCATATGCTCTTTTTCTTTAATTTCATATCCTTCAGGTTGAAGCATATATATTTCTTCCTCAAGATCACTATTGAGGAATGCTATTTTCACATCCATTTGTTCAAGTTCAAGATCATAAATAGCTATGATAGCCAAAAATGATCTTATGGATGTTAATTTTACTACTAGAAAGAAGATTTCATCATAATTAATCCACTGTCTCTGAGAAAATTCTTTAGCTACAAGTCATGCTTTGTATTAATTCTTAGATTTTTTTCTGTACACCCATTTATTTCCAATGGGTTTTCTCTCTAATGGAAGCTCAATTAATTCCCAAGTTTTATTTTTATGAATCGATGACATTTTAGAATCCATTGCCTATTTCAACTTTGCATTTTTCATAGATGAACATGCCTCATCATATGTTGATGGCTCATTACTTTTAGTAAATAGAACATATTCTTCTAAATGTGAAGGTAATCTACATATACATGTGAAACATCTTAAATGATCTTGTTCACTTTGTTATTCACTTAAACAATATTCTCCATCTTCATGTGTTGTATTTGCATCTACCATGCCATCATCATCCTATTCCCTAGGGGAAAAATCCCCAATCAAGGGAGGATGACCCTCAGAAATTTCATTATTAATTTCAACAAGCACATACATAGGAGTTACATCATTTGAAGGAGTTTTAGTATTTAAAGGTTCCTCCTTCATAGATCCACATTTTTCTCTAAAAAAAACATCTCAACTATAAATAACCCTTTTAGTTTGTGAGTTATACAACTTATAAGCTTTAACACCATGTCCATATCGAAGAAAAATACATTTGACAGACTTAGAGTCTAATTTGGACATATCAAATTTTGGAAAATTTACATAGGCTTCACAACCAAAAATCTTCAAATAGTTTAAATTAATGGACCTACCACTCCAAACATTCTCTGGAAATTTTCCATCAAGAGCTGATGAGGGAGATCTATTGATAAGATAACATGCACTCATTACTACTTCATCCTAGAAATTCTTGTCAAGATTAGATTTATTGAGCATACATCTAGCACATTCCATGAATGTTTGATTAAATAACTTTGCTACTCCATTTTGTTCAAGAGTCCCTGAAATAGTATTTTTCCTTTAAATGCCATGTTCTTTACAAAAATTGTTAAATTCATTTGAACAAAACTCACCACCATTGTCAATTCTTAGAATTTTGTTTTTCTTTCCTGAATAATTCCCACCAAGAACTTTAAATTCTATGAATTTTCCAAATACTTCAAACTTATGTTTTAATAAATAGATTCATCTCTTTCTAGAATGATCATTAATAAAAGAAACATAATACATAGTACCTCCAAGAGAACTTGTTTTAATATCTTTAACTAGTTCACATACATCACTATGTATTAGTTCTAATATCTAAAGAGATTTAGCATTACTTCTTTAGAAACTGTGATGCCTTTGTTTACCATCTAGAAAATGATGGAAAAAATCCAAAGAATCTTTTAAAAGCTTAAATTTACCTTGATTGTAAAGTTCTTTAAGTCCTTTTTCACCAAGATGTCCCATTCTTTTATGCCATAAATTAATACTTGAATTTAAATCAATAACTACAAATGCACTTAATTTCTACTTTAACATATTATCTTCTTATTTATACAACTTGCTTATTTTAATTACAAAAGCCAAAAGAGATGAACCATGCAATATTGAACATTTTTCACCTCCAAAGACAATAGTTAGTCCTACATCATCTAGTTCACTTATAGACAAAATATTTTTAGTAAGTATTGGAACATGACATACATTGGAAATTGATTTAATCACTCCATTTTTAAACTGAATCTTTACCTTTCCATAATCTATAACTTTACATAAACCATCATTACCCAATCCTACCATTCCAAGATTAGATGATGTATACTCATTGAACCAATCAACATGTGGAGTCTAGTAATGAGACACACCCAAGTCCACATACCATGAATATGTATAAACATTATCAAAAGATGAGACAACATACAAATCTCCCTCTCAAGTAGGAGGGTCTTGATCACTTTTTTATGTATTATTCTCTTTTCCCTTTTTTGAAGGGGCTTTACAATATTTCTTTACATGACCAGCTTTATCACAATTCCAACATTTAGGTGGCCTCTTTACAAATTTTTGAGACTTATTTTTAAATTGAGGCCTCTTAACAAACTTTGACTTTACATCATTTTTCATAAATAATACATCATTTTGAGTAGAATTTTTCCTTCTTGCTTCCTTAGACAACACTTAACCAACAATATTATCAAAAATAAAGCTAGTAGATGTATTACTTATAGCCATCAAAAATGTCTCTCATGATTCTGGAAGTGTGCTGAGAAGTGTGATGCATTGATCTTCCTCATCCATTTTTACCCCCATAGATTACAACTAATGGACTAGTGTATTAAAGATATTCAAGTGTTTTGTAATGGCAATACCTTCAACCATTTTACAATTATATAATTGTTTCTTCAACAACAACTTATTGGTTAGGGACTTTGTTTGATACAAAGTTTGCAATTTATCCCATAAATCTTTAGTAGAAGAAACATTGAAAACATTAAGCAATATTGAATCTGAAATAAAGAAATGAATTGTACTTATCACCTTCAAGTTCAACTTTCTAACTCTTCAACAAACATTTTATTAGGCTTAACTCCCAAAATTACACTGTGTTGGTCCTTTTCAATGAGTAGAGCCTCCATCTTGATCTTCCATAATTCATAGTTGGACCCGTTGAACTCTTCAAGTTCAATTTTGGACAAAGAGTTGGTCTTGATTTTTTCCTAAAGTTACTTGATAAAATAATAGTGGTGCATGGAAACTGGCTCCAATACCAATTGTTGTTTCTAGTTTCTTACACCAATATAATATTATATTTAAAAGAAACTATAGAAAATAAAAAAGACATAAATTTACCCTAGGGAAAACCTTCAAGGTGAAAAACCCAAGTAGAAAATTGGCTCTTGGACCATTAGCAGCACAGCTTCAGAGGATCGAAGCTTAAGGAGAATTTAAAAAGGAAGGGAAATTATGCTTCAAAAGAATGTGGTGTATTGGATGCTCCCTTTGAGCTCCTTATATATTACATAGGTTATAAAATAAACCCAAAAATAAAAGGGATAAGGTAGTTTATTTTGATGGGGATAAGTATGGGACCAAATATAATAGAAACAAATAAAAATATCATAAGATAGTGCAGAAATATTTTTAGAAAATCAAGGTAGATTTTCCTTCATCCACCCTTACATAATCTTGGTTCAAATCTCACATTAACATGAACTTTTGCACTTATACTAATTGATGAAGTACAAATGTTATTGAAACTATGTAATTTAAGAAATATAGAATGCTTTGTGTCTTTGGAAATTTCATTTGAATTTTTTATTCCTCTTTTTGAGATGCTTCTCCATTATCTTTTGAGCCCTTTAATAATGTATACCAAACTTAGGGAATTTGCCAAATAAATTTTGTATTTTCTAAGGTTTGTGTACACTTAGGAAAACTTGAATTTTCATAGAATCATTAAAACATATATTACAACAACACATTTTAGTACCTCTATGTAATGGTTGGACTTTTATTCAACATAAAATATGCACAAAGATAAAATTTAAATATCAATATGATCCTATGTTTAGAGAGTGAGAGATTGCTTCAAGGATGAATAATAATGATATTCAACTTTAGAATTTATAAGGAACAAATTCACAAACAAAGAAAATCAACCTAATGGGTAGATATTAAAAAGTGACATTCTCATATAATCTTAGCAATAGAGAAATTAATAGTTGATATGAAATTAAATGAGTAGTGACACTTAGAGAAACAAGATGGAAATGTGAGACATTGTAACTAGGAATCTTAATTAAAGAAAGCTTTACATTAACAATAGATAAATATGTAAAAGTAATCCAAATTGGACTTTTCTTGGAAAATCATAAGATGATAACCTTAGTGTTTTAGAATAGTGAACATTGAGAAAAAGAAACTTGTTTGTAATTTGTTGTAAATTTTTGGAGGATCCTATAGTTTTCTCTTGTTTTAGCTATTTACTAGTTGCTTTAATTTGTTTTGCTAGTGTATGCTTAGGTTCATTCTATGGGAGAGTAATGGAATAGCCATGTTTTGTAATTGTACTTTTTCTGTTTAAGTATGCTTCCTTTTAGATGGTGGATTCCTTATTGATTTCTTATTGATGTACTTTACTATAAATTTTATGTATGTCATTTGTGATTGTAGGATTTGTGTTTACATGTTCATGTTTAGGTTTATCTTAAATAGGAAAAAAATACTAGAGACATGATGCAAAAATTGCTTTTTTCTACAAGGATAAGTAACTATAGAGCCTTTGAAATTGAGAATTCAATATATGAAGAGTTGTTTAAAAACTATAATCATGGAATAAGAAAAATTAGATGGGCATAAACTTAGGTGTGGAGTGACTTTAGGAGGTTGCAATAATGATGTTTAGAAATTAAATTTAGGCTGAGTTTTTGAGAAAGGATAGCCAATTTAAATTTTTTTAAAAATAGTGAATAAATTATGAAGAATAAAAGATGTAGAGTAATAAATACGAGACAAAAGCATCTACTAACAAAGCAATGTAGAAATTGTAAAAAAAGATTAATTAAGGAAAATGTTCAACATTTTTTTTGATGAGGTTGAATTGCCATCTAGTATAGGTTGTGGTAAAGAAGAAATTTTCAAAGAAACATTAATAATATAGGCTAAGAAAATTTAGAAATTAATAGTTAAGAATAAATTGGTGGACTAAAATGAAGAAGGATTGAAAGTTAACTTGGTAGTCATAATTCATGTGCAATGGATTGTAAGACATGAGGACAAGTTGTGTTGAGGATGTAATTGATACTTGATATTTGGAAAGAATAATCAAGGAAAATAATGCAAGGTTAACTAATTACAACGTTTTGTTGCACCTAAAGTAGAATGACACATAAAGGAGAAAGAGTACACGATTTTTCTGTAGGTTGTGATCTTTGTGGATACAAAAGGGCATTGTGTGGTTTTGGATGTGATCCACTACTAGAAGTGGGTTGTATGCACTTGCACTCACTTGCAAAGGCTAATATAATTGGGCCTAGGCCCCCTCCTTGTTGTTTCTATTTTTTGGGTTTCTTGGTCTATGGTTGTTCTTTGGGTTCTATGTCTATGGATGGTTAATGCTTGGCCCTACTATTTTTGGGCCCTTGCTATTTATTTTCCTTTTTTTTTGTTCCTTTCCTCTATTTATATTCTCCTATTTATTTTTTGATATCCATTCTAATACATCAATTTTATGTGGTCATGGTCTATCGTATGGCTTGATAAAGACAAGTAGGGGTTTTTTAAAGGTGTATTGAGCTTTGGGGGTTCTTCTCCCCCTTCCCTTTTTGATGTAAATATTTATTTTTTATTAATATATTTCCTTGAAATATTATAAAAGAAAGTTTTTTTTGCAACTATGTAATATATGAAATTAATGGATCAATAGTTAACAAGGAATGCAAATTAAGTAAAATAAAACTTAGTATTAAATAACAATCTCAAAATGTTGATGGGATAAATCATTGTGGCAAGATGCACCATCCATGGAAAAAGAATTGACAATGAAATGATGATTAGTTAGTATGGTGGATAAATGGTTGATAATGAATTAATTGACTAGAATGAAGGAAAATTAGAGTTGGAAGTAAAAGTAAAATTAAGGTATGAATAGTGTGAGATGTTTGAACAAGCCTAATTAAAAGTGTAATTTAGCAAGTTAACAAATATTAGTTACAATGAATTGATATTAAATACAATCTCTGAAACTCATGAATTAATAATGAAGTAGAATGGAAATCAAGAATAAGGATTTAATGATAGGAATGAAAGAGTGTTATCAACCAATAGGTTTCTTATTGTGTTCTTACAAAGGAGCCTTGCATTCTAAGAGTGATCTCTATGAGATGGATGAGAACTTCATATATGATCTTAATATATTTTTGAATACTATCTTAAACATGAAACTTTTAAAATTGAGTTGTAAAATTCAAGTAAAAATTGAGATTCTTGCTTTTGTGTGCTTTTTTAATTTCGTTTTTCTTTCTTTTCTTCTTGTAGTTTTTACCATTCTATGTCAACCAATAGCCAGAAGTTGAATAAGTCTTTGCATGGTGTGGTTCCTATTCAAAAAAAAAATAGCAAAAAAAAAGAAAAAAAGAAACAAAGAATAAAAGAAAATAAGAGAGAGAAAAAATGGTGGAAATTCAAAGCACATCCCTTAGGCAAATAAATGAACTACAAGCACTGGTTATGGGACTAGAAAGACATGTTACCAATGCTTGAAGGTCCCCTATAACTAAGGTCCTCTCTTACTTCTTGCTTCTCATTTCTACTTCTTAAGGAATTGTGGTTGTTCTATCAAAGCACTCTTGTATCTCAAGGGGATGGATTGGTCTTGGAGTGGTGATGCAAAGTCATTGAAAGTAGTTGGTTTTGGTTTGGACTAAGGATGGATCTTCTAAGGTCATTTAAACACAAATCCACAAGGAACCTCTTATGACCTCAATTTGGAACTCCATTCCACCTTCTCCATCATCCAAGGGACTGAATGAATGCTTGGATATAGAAGTTGCTAAATTGAGAGCCTAAACTATTAACCCTACATTTCTTAACCTAGCATTAACAAGAGATGAAGCTCTTGAATAGCTTCACATCAGGATGAAAGGGGTTGAGGGTGTGGTGGATATGGTGGTGTTCTACCAATGCTTGGCACATGCCACCCAACATAATATTTAGAAGGCCTTTGATCTAACCCATCAGGAGAATGTGTAGCTGACCACAGAAAACCATCGCCTATGAAAAGTTGATGCACATAAATAATAGTTGACTGATTTATCCATCAATAGTAGGAGCAACTAGCCATAGCAAACATAGAGTTAAGGAGATTGATAGCTAAGAACAAAACCCTCTCCATGGAGGAGGTACATGCCCTTTGCCAAAAGACTACAATAGGGGTGGTCACTTAGAAATGAGATGCTCTCAAATTTGAGAGGGTCAAGAAACACTAAAAAGGCTAGGTCAGCCTATAGAAGAAAATAAATGAGAAATAAATTCAAGTGATGAAGGTAAAGGTGAACAAGACCTTCTAGTGCTCCAACAAGGACATGAGTTATGGTGGCCTATCATCAATAGGAATGATAAATACAATAAAGTAGAAATTTACCTAAAGGAGTGACAAATAGAGAAAATGACTGAATATATGGAGCATGCCAATCTCTAGTACACAAACCTAGCTATGTTGACTATTAGATGGCTATGGTTAGAACTAGAAAATAAGTGGTGAGCTCGTACTTGTTGTACGAGGCCAAAGTTCAGGCACCAGAAGGATACCAAGAAAAATCTTGTAGAGGTAAACACTAAACTCAAGGTTCTCAAGGGAAAATATACCAATCAAATATCCACTACTAAGAGCCTAGCCAAAAGCATGAATGACTTCCATAAGCTACAAAACACAGTTAGGATGTTCGATGTCAAATGGAAAACAATTTTTGCCTAGTTCATGAACGTTAAGGAGCCATTCCCAATAATGCCCTATTTGTGGGACATCCCCATTCTAGCCCACATTGGTAATGCTGCATGGACTATGAATGATCCCTGGAACAAGGAGGATAAGATGAAGGCATTACTAGATGCCTTTCATCTTCCACTAGAGGTAGCAGTCACAGTACAATAATCATAGCTACCTTAGCCACTATGCATGCCTAAAGTTGGTGAAGGTCCTTTAGAACCTCAAGAACCTCCATCACCTGGGGCTGTTTAATTTTCTCAATCATATTCATGCCATCAAAGGATGTTCTATTTAGTTTGAGTAGTCATGTCATGATGTTCAATTTTTTGTCATGAACACCACAAATTTTTGTAATGATGTTGATCTATACACTCATGCACTCAATTTTGTTGTGTCAGTCTATTGTGTCTATGGAATTTAACCAAATTGCACATGAATGCTTATAATTCAGATGGTTGGGCATAGGGTATACTCACCACTCATCAACCATCCTTTGTTTTTTGTAGTTTTTAGCTTTATATGGTAACTCTAGGAAATTATATAAAAAATGTGTTTACGTTACATAAATATTAAAAACATCTATTATACTTAGGATTTGTTGCTACTAATGTATTTTGCATAAGTTAGTTTGTCTCATAGATCCTGGCTTAATAATTTTTGTGAAGAAACTCCAAAATTTCATTTCTAGCCTTTTCTTTGCTATTCATTTCCAATGTTCCAAACATCATTAAGTTGTAGAAGTTGCATTGTTAACCATTCTTATACTTTGAAATTTTGTGTCATAAATGATTTGACTCTGATAATATTTGTTTTAATATGCATGGACACAACATTGTACTCTAATACCAATTGTTGAAGTTGAATGTAGAAAATGATATTCTTCATTATTTTCTTTGTTATGAACTATTCTTGAAATGAGATTTATGAATTAAAAGAAGAGTATGGATTTTGGGATGAACATCTTGAAAATGAGAAACAAATAAATCAACAATCATGAAGAGACATATATGGAAAATACCAATACTCCATGTTGAATAACAACATTAATGTGTAAGGTGGGGGGGTGGTGCGGGGGCGCAAGGGGGAGGGGGGGATACTAAATGTTAAATAATAACTTTTAGGTGTCTGAATGGATTAACAAAGATTATATAACTAGGAGACAAGGAATAGCTACTAGACATTTATATTGGAGGAAAAATTTTATAAGAAGCCTTTGTAAAATGAAATAAAAGTTTAATTAGAACTTTGCAATTTAAGAAGTGAATGGATTCAAAATGAAGGAATAGAAATGAAAAGTAACTAAAATTGATATCAAACATCAATGTTAGGGTCTATGGTCCTAGGAGATGGTGCAACAAAATTTGTATATTTGAAAACAACCAGTAAAGCACAAGATTTACAAATTGAATAGTTAGAAAAGAAAGGTACAATATTTAGCTTTATGTTCATAATAAAATCAGGAAGCAAGGAGTAGAGCTTGTGACAACATTAATGAACAATACATTGTTTGAAATTGGGATGTCAATGTTTAAACAAAAATTAGAAAATTATAATGGAAGACAATGGAAGTTAGATGAGCAATAGCATGTAAATAAAGTGATATTTGTAGTGAGAGAAGATAGAAAATTAGATTATTGATAACATTGAGATATGAAGGGTTTATGAGAGATTATAACTATAATTCTTAAGAAAAAATTCAATAATATTTTTCTAAGAGGAAGACAATCAAGAGCAACAATGATTAGTCATAGATAAGTTACATGTTTAGTAATGCAACCTAGAAAGAAATAAGTTAACAACAAAGAATAAATGTATACAAAACGTTGGGAACTTACAAAAGAAAGGTTGTATTTTTGAAGGTTAGTGAATTACTAGGAAAACTTGAATTTTCATATAAGAATTTACATTTGATATAATCATTGAAGCACGTATTACAACTTTTTTGAGCAGCCCTATTTAACAACTAGGCTTACATTCAATGTAAAATATTCATAAAGATGAAATTTAAATGAAAATATTATCCTATGTTGAGAGAGTGGGACATTGATTTAAGGATGATTAATTATGATATTTAACCTTAGCATTTTAAAGGAATAGATTCACCTAAAAAAACAAGAAAAACAAGAAGGTATTATAAAGTGATATTCTTATGGAATATTAGAGTTTGAAAAATTAATAGTTAATATGATATTATCATAGTAGAAGGAAGTATTAGAAATTAGATGAGCAATGAAATTAAGACAAACAGAATGGGAGTGTGAGACATTATAACCAGGAATCTTAGTTTAAGAAAGCTTCAAATTGAGAGTAGATAAATATGATCAACATGTAAATGCAACCCAAATTAGATGTTTTCCAAAAAAGCTTAAGATGATAACCTCAATGTTTTGGAGTAGTTAACATTGAGACAAAGATGAATTTTTGTAGGTTGCTATAATTTTAAGGAGGATTATGTGCTTTTCTTTTATTTTATCTATTTGCTAGTTGGGCTAGTCTATGCTTGGGTTGTTTCAATGGGATATGAGTGGAATGCCTCTATTTTGTGATTGTAATATGGTTATTTAGGTATTCTTTATTTGGGGTGGTGGATTACTTGTCCATTTCTTGTTAATATTTATTATTATAAATTTTATGTACACCATTTATGATTGTAGACTATTTGTATACTTTGATCATCATGAGCAAAGAAAAAAGAACTAGCGACATGATGCAATAGTTAGTTTTTTCTACCATGATAAGTAGCCATATAGCCTTTGAAATTGAAAGAAAACATATGAAGATGTGTTAGAAACTACAATAATGGAATAGGGGAAATTAGATGGGTATTAATACAGGTTTGGTGCAACTTTTAGGAGATTGTTATAAGGATATTCAGGAATGCAATTTAGGTTGATTGTTTAAGAAAGAACAACTATATTAGATGTTTTTAAATTAGTGAAGAAATTCTTCCAACATATATTTTGAAAATTTTAATTTTGAATAGTAATTTGTTATGAAGTATAAAATATGCAAAGAAATCAATAAGAAACAAAAACATTTAGATACAAAGTAATGAAGAACTAGCAAAAGAATAAGTAAAGGAGATGTTCAACATTTTTTTCTGATGAGGTTGAATTGTTATCTTACATAGGCTATGTTAAAGTATAAAGTTTGAAAGTAGAAATTAATAATACAACTTAAAAAATTTAGAAATCGACAGTTAAAGATAAATTATTAGACTAGAATGGAGGAGGATTGAATATTAAATTAGTAGTGATAATTGATGTGGAGTGGATTGTGATACATGAGAACAAGTTGGATTGAGGATGCAATTGAAGCTTGAGTTTTGGAAAACAAAAACAATAAGAAAATAATGTAGGATAAACCAAAATCATCTTTTGTGTTGCAACCATGCAATCTATGAAATGGATGGATGAATAGTTAATAGTAAATGAAAATTAATTAATATAATGCTTATTATTAAATAACAACCTTGAGATGCATGGTGGAATAAATCACTGTAGCAAGATGTGGCATGAATGGAGAAAGTATTAAGAACCAAATGATAATTAGTTAACATGTTGAATCATTGGATGATAATGAATTAATGGACTAGAATGAAAGAGGTTTAGAATTGAGAGTAAAAATAACATTAAGGTATGAATAAAGCATGAGGTGTTTAAACAAGCCTAATTGAAAATGCAGTTCAACAAATTAACAAAAATTAGTTACAATTAAGTAAGATCAAATGCAATATGTAAAACTCATGAATTAATAGTAAAGTAAGAAATGAAAATTAAGACTCATGATTAAATGATAGGGATTTAGTAGCATTATCAACCAATACTTTGTAATTATTGTGCTTATTAAGGAGCCTTGCATCATATTTATGATGTGAGAATCTAAGAATTCTCTCCATAGGGTGTATAGGTACTTTACATACTATCTTACTATACATTCTAAAACTTCATTAAAAAACTAGTGGGGCATGATGTAAGATTTAGACCTTTATAGTAGATTAATAAATTGTGCAACTTTCAAAACTAATATGTCAAATTCAAGAAAAAAATACAAAATTAAAACGGAAAAATAATAAAAATTTGAGAGCCAATAACATTGGTTTGGAATAACCTAAGATATTTCAAAAAGATAATTAAATATAAAATTTAGTAATCATTTATGGAAAATAATAATACATTATTTTTTATGGATATAATTATTAAAGAAAGTACTCAAGTATGTGATTTTAGACGCTTTCTTCAAGAACATATCACAGTTATAGATAAAATATCTACAACAATTAATATTAACTATCAATAATAATGTTAGAAGTAGGATTAAGAAATTTAAATGAGGATGAATATGAAATATTATAAACCTTAGGTACCTAAGGGAATCAATCCACCATCATTAGGAGAAGACTTAAAGGACAAATTGAAGTGATATTAGCAATGCAACCTTAGAGACTTAAAAAATAATTGTTGACTAAGATATAGAATGATTTGAAATTAGGTGAGTGATATTATTATGTAATCATATTATAATAAGGATGATTAAGAATGTCACTCAATGATTATTTGAGAAACAAATATAAGAAATATAGAATGCTTTAGGTATCTTTTGTCTTTGAAAATTTTATTTAAATGCTTTATTCCTCTTTTTGATGTACCACATTTTTACCTTTGGAACTCTTGATACATTCTTGAATTTTTCCTTTCTTTTCAGTTTTTTGTGCCTCCTCTTTTACTTCTACTATAGAAATTCTTGTTCTATTTTTTGCTTCATTGCTAATTTAATTTGGTTTTACCTATTGATGACTCATGGTTTGGAAGGCCCCAATATGTGATGCGTGATATCGTAGCCTGGATAATGATATCGAATACACGATATTGTGATTCCTATGTAGGCCTAGAAATATAGCATTCAAGTGCATAAGAAGGGAGTCAATTGGTAAATCTTAGGGTAGAGTCTTTTTGTTTGTTTTCAGTTCTTTTCCAAGTGCATGCCTGTAGTGTGATGTTTGTAATTGTATGGAACCTTTGTTTGAGTGTGACATACTTGGACAAACACACAACTAGCAATAAAGATTGAGATTACTCCATCATTGTAGCATTCACTTAGTTTTTAATTGTTTAATTATTCATTATTATTTATTATTTCCTTAGTTAATATTTCTTTATTGTTATTTACTATTNCATTATTATTTATTATTTCCTTAGTTAATATTTCTTTATTGTTATTTACTATTCCTATTGTTAATGCGGAATGAGTACATCTTAATCATGAGCATTTAAGTGTAACTACTTGGTAACTCAGTAGCGTATCTAGTGGTGCTCAAGTAATGTGTGCTTAGTAATCCCAAAGGTAGTACATGAGGTCCAAGTTCTGTACAAATGATTAAGGATGGATGCTCATCACACTTAAGCTAGTTTAGATTCTTCTCCATATTGTTTATTAGTATAATCATGATTATTTTCAACTGTCTCTAGGAGTAGCATAGAATTAGAAACCACATCATACACCTCACTCTAGAATAAATCATACGTGACAAAGAAAATACTAGTCCAGGTGGGAAGACAAAAAATTGTGATCAACATGTAACTATCTAGGTTCCACAACTAGTCTGTCTGCAGAGTTTGACTAGATCCTGTGTACACACTCATATTCATAAAGTTGACTATAGGGGTACCTCACTGCTCATCATTGGTACCATTGCTAGGGATGGTGTTAGTTATCTGGATTAGTTATATCATACAAGATCACTATAACAAAGTAGTAACAATATATCTTTTAGAAAGAAATTAATTGCAAATAAGTCACACATAATTCCCAACAATGTTTCTCTCACAAGATGATGTTAATGCAACAACTAGCAAGACAATTCATTGGGGAACCAAGGAAATATATGATGATGATGAAGTTCTATGTACTCAATCTTATGTAGGAGTCTCATATGTTAATGGACACCCCAAAAGAACTCAAGGACTCTTGTCATCCAACTTAGACACCTTTAGCGAGGAATGGACATCCCATGGAATGAGGGGGCCTGTAAGGCCTAGGACCTTCTCAATGGTTAACAAGAGTTTATTTGGGGACTATTGGGAGAGTTACAAAATTCATGATGAGTCTTCTACTTCTCTCTCTTTCTCTATTTCTTCAACATAAGGTTGTGACATAGATAACTATTTCTCAAGGGTTCAGCATAGAAATAAAAATCGAACCCATAGACAAAGTCAGGAATGCCAACATGAACAATGGCAACATCATCACAACTTACCAACTCATAACCTACTTAGTGACAATGAACCCTTATTGGACACTAAGAGCCTAATGCATATACAAGAGGCTATTCAAATACCCCACAGGCATTTTAAGGAAAGCCATCTACCTAGGCTTAAACAACATTTCCAAGTTTTCAGGAGGCTATGATTTAGATCCACAACATCATTTACAAGCCTTCTATGATGCCTCTGCATGGAAAAATATTGATAATGGGTGGTAAAGACTTAAGATCTGTCCTATGACACTTGTTGGACAAGAAAAAGTATGGTATAGATCTTTAAAACCCAAATCAGTTCATCATTGGCTAACAATGGTAGAACTCTTGAATGAAAGATATCAAACTTGTGCAAGAGTGTTAGCCTTAAGGAGACAAATCCAAGAGTGGAAACAAGGGTAACATGGATCTTTAGACATGGCCTTAGAAAGATATTATTTGCTGTTAAACAACTACCCAAGACATGGGTTCTCCGAGGAAATGCTAATGTATCACATCATGGATGGGCTTCGTAATGAAAGAAGGGAAACCCTAGGGATGTATGCCCCAAGTCAACTATATGAACTACAAACCCACCAATTACAAGAGCTTATTAAGCAAGTAGCAAAGGAAGAATGAGAAATAGCTAAATGGGAGAATTTTGAAAGATCTCAATAGGACCAAAATCTTAAAATAACAAAGGTCCATAATCATGAAGAAGAGAAATCAACTCACCTCAAGGAGGTGGAATCATCTTTGCCAATACTAGAATCACTAGATGAAATTGAGGCAAAGATTAATAGGATGATGGAATGGGTACATGAAAAATGTGGATAATATGCAAAAATTATTAAAGGTGGAACCATGCATGACCATTCTGACAAATAGGATAAACAGAGGATGCCAAGCCAAGAAACAAGATAGAACACCACTTGACAATCAGAAAAAAGGGTTGAAGATAATAAGGATAGTGGCTAAATTACTAATCATAAGTATCAATGTGATGTTTTTCTATATGATCACCCTAAAAGTTAATGCCTAGTATTGTCACATTTACATAAGCATTAGGAAGGAATGCTACATCCAGATTTCATACAAAAGTACCATGTCCAATTACAGTGGCAAAACCCCTAGTCATGGGGGAGGCCACCACTAAATAAACCACATTATTTATATACCATGATATCAAATGTTTATTATGTTCAACATCCTATTTCCCCAACTGGATCAACATCCTCTACTTAACCTCATCATTATCATTCTCCCAAGTCCTATCAACCCATGTTCTCTCCCATGGGATCACCACCTCATGTTCCTTACACTTCTCCTTGCCCTTAATATTCTCATCCTTCACCTCCTTCTACATTGCCACTAGTAGCACCAAAAGGTTTTACATTATAACACTAATCCATGAACATTATTTGTGCTACTACTATCAATAGTAGTGAAGGTTCTCCATAATGTCAAAAGCATCCTTTCCTTAGGCATGACCCTAGAAAGAGACAGCACAGTTCTAAAATCACTACATCCTTTAACTCATCACAAGCCTAACACTGTGATGCATCTTCCTCTTCGAACCCCACCCCTCCTATTACCTCATCTGGGCCACCAATTAATACTCCAATGACCATGTGGGCCAATGGATATGACAACGTGAAGGAACACATCGATCCTTGCATACCATCTTATGGTCATGAGTGCCATAGTGGATTAGCTCCTTATCACATGATCACATCTTATAATCTACCCCACTATGCCTACTTCAATAAATTTTGTTAACCCCAATTTGGGTACATCCCTACCACCACATCACAAGACACCCAATGGTTTGGATATGACTGGACCCCAATGTTTCCAACATGCATGGATCCAAATTTTCCATTTATTAATTTTAGCCATGTTCAAATGTTTAGTCATGGGGGATACACCCCATTCTAATAAGTGTAATTACTAAATGTTTTTCCCTTTCTTTGGTATTACAATTTCTTATTTTTCAATTTTTATTCTCTAATTTTTCAGTTTTCATTTTTTTAATTTATCATTTTATCTTTTTGTGGGTAATCTCATTGGTAAATAAAATACTCATGTGACTCATTGGTTGAGGTGTTGTTCTATGCTATCAAGTCTTAGGGAACTAATTATTTGGATAGTGAGCCCCACAACATCCACCCACCCATTCTATTAATAAGAGGTTCTACTCTGGGTACGATGATATTTTTGTCATCATTAAAACTTAAAAGTAACTTTGTATTCATTATGGCCAGAGTGAAAAATGGACTAAGCAGGAATGACTAGGGTGTGACATCAAGGGAACTTGTGGATTCTCTTTAGAAAAACCAAGGTCCTTGTAGATCTAACAAAAAATTGGAGTAAGGGTAATAAAGGCACTCAATAAAGAAAATCAATTTTTTTCTAGAGGGTTCCACTAGAAAGACATGCAACCATGCCTGAAGGTTGGTGGCTTCTCCAGATCACAGTTGGAAATGACAAAGTGCCAAAGAAGCCAAGTGAAAAGAAAGAAGAAAAAATAATAACAAAGGAAAGATTAAGAAGAATGTGCCATAGAGAAATTCCAAATCACTCCTCCCTTGGATAAAATGCCAAGTAATTGTACACCTTGTTATCATGGTGCTCTTATGGTTTTCCATCATTGGATAAAACAATGTCATGTCACTAATCAGAGGCATGGACTTAGCCTTGATTTTGGAGTGAAAGGCTAATGATACATTAATCATGCCCCACACTCAAGATTCATTGTGCCCAAGGTTAGTTACCTCATGTCCCAATTTTGGCAATCCCTTCTATGATTTATTTTACCCCACTATCCAAGTGTTTTTTTTTTACTTGTGTTTTGTGTGGCATAGAACTCATACCTCATCATGATGGTATTTAACATGCGTGTGTTTTTTTCCACTAGTGCAGATTTCATTTAACCCTTTTAGTGCCTATGAATATTTTAATGTGTGGTTATGTAAGGGCATGATAGGTAGGAACTTTCTTTGGGGAGGACCCACTTGCGTAACTTTTGTAATTTGCACTCATTACATATCATCACATCATCTTATATCCTCTAAGTATTACATTGCTAAAGTTATCCTTTCCTTCATCATCATTTTAATTTGAACATTCATGTGCAGCACTACATGTCCTTTTTCCTCACCCTATTCATGAAAATTTAATTTTTGCACTACATATGCCAATTTAATTTTATTTCTTCACATAGACCATGAAAATTATTTTTTGGAGTCACCTAATCAAATTAGGCCAAATATCAAAACTTTTAGGGGGATTTTCATGAAAACTTCTAACTTTGAAATCACACTAGGCAAGAAATGAATTTATTAAAGGTAATGAGTAAGCTATAAATCAAAGTTTGTTAAATGACCTTACTAATAATTGATCCTGTGTGATTGTAGATGACCCATAAATGAGGACAATAGGGAGGACCCTATTAGGGTGCATCCAAATAACCAAGGAGAGGTAGAGGCTAAGTGCCTTCCATAAAACATGCTAAACAGGAGGCACAATCATTTAGCATTCATTAAGAACCTCCTATTACTACACAATCTAGGCATGAAGAAGGTGGAGAAGGTAAGGCACCTGAATAGGGATAACGTCTCACATTATCTCTAGAATGCGTTCATGCAATTTGGGAAAGGTCCACATTAGCAACAATGATTGTGGAACTCAATTTTGGACCTTTTACCAAATTTTCAATTGAGTTAGTTAGAGATCAACTTAAAGGGTCTCGATTATGGCCTGTTCTCTCAGAGAGTGGTGATTGGTACTTGAGGGAAAGGTAGCAATTTTGGCATGAAAAAGAAGAAGGAACCACTACTGATATTGGTGGGATTTTAGTTAATTTCTCTACCAAGGCCATTTTAGAAGTTCTGAACCTTTCGAATACAGGGCCCAAGGTTACTCACCTGTCCACTTGCTTTGATGCTGATGCATAAAAAATATGGTTAAAAAGGGCATATGGCAAGGAGAATAAAACATAGGGAAAGCTCACACTTGAAGAGAGGATCTATTTTAAAATTGGTACTTATCACCTCTTCCCAAAAAAATGATTAAACAGAATTTTCACCTATGCGGCTAGAGGAAGTGCAATCTTGATGGGTAAGGTTGATGCCAACCTGCCCCATCTATATTTCACATAAATATTAAGGTGGTTTGAAGAATGTAAGATAGGGAAGTTTGCATTACCTTTTCCTTACCTAGTTAGGAAGCTGTGCCAATGTGCTAGAATTCTGGGGTACACCAATGACATCCCCAAAAAGGCTCAACATGCCTTATTTGCTGAATTACTAAAGCTACTAGAACTAAGAAAAGATGCTGGTGAGACATTGGAGCCTGAGAAAGAGAAAATGGTTGGACACATTGCACCTTAAAAAACTGGGCCCAACCAACTTCTTGACATAAGTTCTAATCAAAAATAGGAAGTGGGGTCCAACACACAATCAACAGGCCAATAAGACCAACCATCACAAGACTATCAATTGTCAATGAGCCATCTCTAAGCCATCGTTGAATCAGTTAGTTCAAGAAGTTTTGATGAGGTAAATATCTTCAAGATCATTGATGATGTTGTACAATCCACAATCTCAATTGATTTCACACTAGGTGAGGTTTCCATCCAAACAAAAGGAGGGGAATCACGCTGTTCACAAAAAATCTCTAAAAATGCTGCATCTTTTCAAGTGCAATTAGAAATTGGTGAAGGCACCATAGTAGTGGTTATGAAATACCAAGATGTAGTAAGAGTAGAAGAAGTGGTCACAAACCATATCAAAGAATCATTCAATGTCCTTATTGTGCTACTAGCAGATTTCACAGGAGCACGTGATACTCAAAACTTAGCCGATCCCTCAATGACTCCTACAGATCATGAGGATGTTTTGGATTGGTTGTTGTAGATAGGATAAGTGATGACGTCCTTGTTTGACATCCCTCAAGATGTCACAACAACACAATCAAAGCTCATCTCCACAAAAGGAAAGTTGGTCATGGAAGAGGTTAAGGTTGAACATGCAAAGGATGAGTTGAAAAGACTCTAAGAGAAGTTCATTGCCCTGGAAGCTGCACAGTAGGATCCATTCCAATTCATCCTAACAAACTAGATAGAGTCATTTCAAATGAAGTAGCTATATAAATTATTAGAAGATAATAAAAGGATGGTAGGGGGAAAAGAGAAGGCTGATTGGGATACTTCAAAGGCATAAGCTAAAACACATGCTAAAGCACTCAAGGCCTTACAAGAAGAAAACAAACACCTTGCTGCTAAAAATATCTGATTGAACACAATAGAAAAATAGAAGAATGTTCTCAAGGAGAATTTCCAAAGAATGTGAGAATAATTAATAAGGGTCAACTAGGACATGAATTTCTTAGCCAAAAAAAACAAAACCCTCTCAATGGAGGAGGTACACATGATCCATTAGAAGATGACTATTGAAATAAGTGCATGGCAGAATGAGGCTAATCGACATGAGAAGCTAAAGGAGCATTTCAAAGATCATGTGGGGATGTACAAGTAGATCATTGAGAAAGAAATCCATATGGCCAAAGTCCATATCAACACTCTTCGTTTTCAAAACATTGACTAGCGGGCCATATTGAATACTTATGCCTTCATCCACCAAGTAGAAGTAAAGAGATGGGACTTGTAGATACAGGATCTCATTAAGTACATGGAGTTGGCAAACTTGTGGTATGCCAACTTGGCTATGTTGACAATAGGATGCATGAGGAAAGAATTGGGAAAGTAGGTAGCAGCCACCTATGCCAAGTATGAAGAAAAATTTGTGAAACATAAAAATACACTACAGAAATTAGAGGTAGAAAATTTTGAATTAGAGGTGGTCAAGACCAGCTACCAAGGGTAAAAATATGTCATGACAGATTTGGCTCGATGACTCATAGATTACCAAGAATGCAGAGACAAAGCTAGAGCCTATGAGGAGGAACAATGGTTGTTTATGGTTTGGTACATCAAAGCCAATTATATGTTTCCACAACTACCATGCCCATGGAAGGGTTCGACTCCATCAAATATTGGAACATTAGCATGGATGGCACATGATCCCCAAACCAAAGAAAAAAAGCTAGAGCACAAGATAAGGGGAAGAGGCCTATGGAGGAGCCACCACTACCAAGAACCACATGAGTTTCAAAATTTTTTTCTTTTGTACTCTATGTTTGTGTCCCAATTTTTTTTGTTTAATTCCACACTACAACATGAAGTAATTCATAGTTAGTCAATAATCCCATACCTATCCACTGTGTAATTAAAGGAACTCATTCTCATTTTGATTATTTGACTTGAGGACAAGTTGTTATTTAGTTCTGGGGGTATGATAAATCATGGTTTGCTAGGTCCCAATATCGAATCCTCAATATTGAATACATGATATTGAAGCCTAGATAACAATATCAAATACACAATATTGTGATTCCTGTGTAGGCCTATAAATATAGCATTCAAGCGCATAGGAAGGGAGTTAGTTGGTAAATATAAGGTAGAGACCTTTTGTCAATTTTCAGTTGGTTTTCAATTCTTTTCCAAGTGCATGCTTGTAGTGTGATGTTTGTAATTGTACAAAACCTCTATTCGAGCGTGATGTACTTGGACACGCACACAACTAGCAATAAAGATCAAGATTACTCCATCATTGTAGCATTCACTTGGTTTTTAATTGTTTACTTGTTGATTATTATTTATTATTTTCTTAGTATTCTTTATCATTATTTACTATTCCTATTGTTAATGCGGAATGAGTACATCTTAATCACAAACATTTAAGTGTAACTACTTGGTAACTCGGGTAGCATATTTAGTGGTGCTTAAGTAATGTGTGCTTGGTAATTCAAAAGGTAGTACATGAAGTCCAAGATGCATACGAATGATTAAGAATGAATGATCATCACACTTAAGCTAGTTTATATTTTACTCCATATTTCTTATTAGTGTAATCACAATTATTTTCAACTATCTCTAGGAGTAGCATAGTATTAGAAACCACATCATACACCTCACGCTTGACTAAATCATAAGTGACAAAGTAAATACTAGTCTAGATGGGAAGACAATGAACTACAATCAATGTGTAACTATCTAGGTGCCACAACTAGTCCATCTACGAAGTTCAACTAGATTGCATGTACATGCTCATATTCATATGGTTGAGCGTAGGGGTACCTCACTACTCATCACCTACCATTGGTTTTTTAGTTTTTAGCTCTTAGTTTTGGCATTCAATGGAACCTTCCTTGTCTTAATATTTTTTTTTGAAGTAACTCCAACTTTTCATTGTTGCTTGTCAAATTGGTCATTGTGCTTATTATTTTTCTATTAACTCAATTATATATTATTTTTTCTTGGCTTCTGTATTCTTTTCTTTGCAATGTTTTGGACATCATTAATATGAAAAGTAACATTGATAATCATATTTATACCTTGAAATTTTGTGTCATAATAAATGGTTTAGTACATTGTATAATCTTTGTTATAGTATCCCATGAACATGACCTTGTTCTTTGATACCAATTGTTGGAGTTGAAAGTAGTGGACGTTGATCTTGATTATTTTCATTATTATGACTTATTCTTGAGATTGAGCTTTCTAAAATAATAATTAGAAATAGACACAAATGCAAACTAACAACACTCCATATTGAATGATAATATTTTGATATATTCTTGAACTAGATACTATGCTAAATAATAAATTTTAGGTGTATGAATGGATTATGACAGATTAGAATTATGAGGAAAAAAGGGTTATTTCATATTTATATGGTAAGAAATTTTACAAGAAGGCTTGATGAATTAAGATAAAAATTTGGTTAAAATAATGTAATCTAAAGAGAGGATAAATCAGTAGTTAAGAAGGAATAGAAATGAATTGAACAATAACATTCAAGTTTATGGTCTTATGAGATATTACAACAAAATTTGTAGATTTGAAAACAACCAATTATGCATCAAGATTTATGAATGGTAGAATTAGAGAAGAATGGTACAAGATTTGGCTTCATTTTCATAACAATATTGGAAAGCAATAAGTATATGTTTTGATAAGGTTAATTACTAATGCAATGTTGGGATAGCAATGTTTAAAATTGGAAAAAAATGGAAGTTGGATGAGAAATTGCATATATATGAAGTGAAATTTGCAATGAAGGAAAATAGAAAGTAGATTATGGATATCATTAAGATATGATAGGTGTAAAAACATTACAAATAGGATGCTTGAAAATAAATTTTAACATTAATTTATTAGAGAAAGCCAATGGAAAGCAATAATGGTTAGTTGTGAACAATATCCATTTTTAGCAATGTAACAAAAAAAGAGAAAGGTTAACAATGAAGATAAAGTATATAACAAACCTTGAGAATTTTCCAAATAAATGTTGTATTTTTTTGGAGGTTAATGCATTACTAAGAAAAATTGAATTTTTTGATAAGAAATTACATTTGATTGAGACATCAAAGTACATATCACAACTTGTTTCAATGCCCCTATTCAATAGATATATTTTTATTCAACATAAAATATTCACAATGATAGTATATAAATAACAATATTGTCCTATGTTGAGAGTGTGGGAGATTGCTTTAAGAATGGTTAATTGTGATATCCAACTTTAGCATTTTAAGAAAATAAATTCACAAAAAAAACAAATCAACATAATGAGTAGATGTTAAGAAGTGACATTCTTATAGAATCTTAAAGATAGAGAAATTAATAGTTGATATGAACTTATTATAGTACAAAAGAGGAGTACTGGAAATTACATGAGCACTGACATTGAGAAAAACAAGATTGGGATGTGAGACATTGTAGTCATGAATCTTAATATAATTATGCTTAAAATTCATGAGAGATCTATATGATAAACATGTAAAAAATAAAAATAAGATATTTATTAAGAAGACATAAGATGATAACCTCAATGTTTTGGAGTAGTTAACATTGAGACAAAGAAGCTTTTTTTTATTCTGCTATAATTTTAGGGAGGATCCAATACTTTTCCTGTTTTAGCTACTTTCTAGCTGCTTTGATTTGTTGTGCTAGTATATGGTTTGGTTTTTTTCTATGGAATAGAAGTAAAATGATCCTTTTTAGTGGCTATAATATGGCTATTTAGTTATGCTTCCTTTGGGGTGATGGATTCCTTGTCCATTTCTTGTTGATGGTATGTTATTATAAATTTTACAATTGCCACTTGTGCTTGTAGAATATTTGTATACATGTTCATGTTTTGGTTTATTAAAAATGGGAAGAAAAGATAGACTGCAAATTTTTGAAATCAACATATAAAGAAATGTTAGAAAACTACAATAATGGAATAGGAAAAAATTAGATGGGCATTAACATATGTATTAAGTGACTCTAAGAGATTGAAATTAGAATGTTTAGAAATGCAGTTTAGGTTGAGTGTCTAAAAAAGAATTACTAGATTAGATTTGTTTAAATTAGTGAAGAAATTGTTCCAAAATGTAATTTAAAAATTCTACTTCCAAAAAATAATTTTCTATGAAATGTAAAAGATGCAAAACAATTAATAGAAAATAAAAAACATTGACATAGGAAGCAATGTATAAATAATAGAAGAAGAATAATTAAGGAAGGAGTTGAAATTTTACTTCTGATGAAGTTGAATTATGATATAGTATAGGCGTTCGTGTTGTATAAAGTTTGAAAGGAAACATTAATAATAATAATGCCAAAAAATCTTGGAGATCAACAATTAAAAAATGAATTAGTGAACTGGAATCAAGGAGGATTGAAAATTAAATTAGCAGTTTTAATTTGTGTTAAGATGAAATGCAAATTAAGTATAATAATACTTAATATGAAATAATAACTTTGAGATGTGTGGTGGAATAAATCATTGTAGGAAGATGCACTATGAATGGAAAACAAAATGACAACCAAATGATGATTAGTTAATATGTTGAATCAATGGTTGATATTTAATTAATGGACTAGAATGAAAGAAGATTGGAGTTGAGAGTAAAAATTAACATTAAGGTATGACTAG